>CM069441.1:116351066-116515586 GCA_035610835.1 Ophiura sarsii | reverse complement strand
TTGTGATACCTCACCCCCTGCAACAAATGTGGGGCAACCTTTTACGAAAAGTTCAGAAATCTTGCCCCCCCCCCTGAAAAAATCCTAGCTACGCACTGCACTGTCGGTTTCACTTTCATTTTCGCCCCCCCCCCATGAAATACCTGGTTACGCCACTGTTTGTGGATGGGTCGATGGGATCAAGCACTGACATGACACCATGCATTTCTCCTCACTCCCCTTAAACCTTGTTAACCCACGTTTAATATATCCAGGATGAAGGCCCAGTGTTCTCCTCACTCCCCTTAAATCCGGGATGAATGCCCAGTGTTGTATTGTATGTTGGGGAAGGGGGGGGGGGGGGGGGGGGGGTGGGGGTGAGGGGCGGGGGGATAATTCATCATTTAATTTCATTGATTTATAAAGTTATAATTTTAAAACAAAAAACTAAGACCTAGGATATGTGTCATAAGCCTATATAGGTTTCATTCCATATTTCTCAGTATAACAATCAAGGCCCTTTAATATGGTCCGTTTGTCGACATGTATACCCGAATTAAATAGCGTATGCCTGCAGCAATTCATAGTTTAATTTGATTGATTTATGAAGTTATAATTTTAAAATCGACATGTATAGGCCTATCCGAATTGAATAGCGTAAAGCAGTATGCCTGGAGTTGTTCATCATTTAATTTGATTGATTTATAAAGTTATAATTTTAAAATCGAAAGCTCCCCCTTTAATTTACATGCACATGTATACCCGAATTGAGCGTATTTGATTGATTTATAAAGTTATAATTTTAAAATCGAAAGCTCCCCCTTTAATGTACATGCACATGTATACCCGAATTGAGCGTATGCCTGGCGCACTGTAGGCCGTATGTCTCATGTCCCTACATGTAGGTTTCAGGGGCACTGTTAGCAATGCCAGTAGGGCGCTGTGTACTGTACAGTATAACAGTATGTAGTAGTCGGTGTAGTAGTCGGTCCTAGTACTACTACATATGTACGTTTGTGGCAGTATTAAAACGATAAAATATAACAATTGGAGCGCCAACATTGACTATTATTACGGCTCGGTTATGTGCTATGTAGGTACAATCAAGCCTTGAAGCGTATAAATGTATAAAACTGTGTAAAAGAGGATATTAATAAGACTCGCTCTCTCTTGTCTCTCTTGACTTCACCTCTTCGGTTCAAATTTTACATTCGTTTCAAGTGAGCAGTGTTGCTATAAATGGTGATTGAAGGAGCCCAAAAGCGCCCACTGACCTAATATAATTGACACTGTCCACCCGTCTCAAATCACGCAAAATGACGCCCAATCATGCCTCTTTGCATACGCTTAGCAACTTCAACGCATAGTAATATCTTACTCAGCGTTGCTACATTTCAAGTTCAGAATGCGGCTGCGCTCCGTCTTTATAATTGATTGAGCTGTGGAAGAGTTTACATTTACATTCAACCTTTCCCGCATTCTTCTATCAACGTAGAAAGGCTGATTCATGATTAGCGCTAACTAAACGACTGACTGGTACTGGGTTAACTATTACGATGGCTTTACGTGAATTGTAATATAGATATTTTTGGCCTTTGAACATGCTTAAAAGATTGATGAAATTGAGGGAGAAACAAGGTTTTGACAGAACAGTGATGATGTCATATGTTTGCATTAGAGAAAAATGGGACATTTTAGGCTCACATCAGCCATTTATAGTCTTAAATTAGGTTGTTAATTGTTAAATACACTTGCCTTTGCTTTCTTCATCAGATTCAGCATCCAAACAGTCTAACACAGTACCGCATAACATGGAGGCCCAGTTGCAACTTGCACAACGTATGGCTAAATCCTCATCCAGGTTTTTCTCATATGGAATTGGCTATAACCTGAATGACTACCCGGCAGATGGAACTATATATGACTACATGTCCGGAGTCAAAAAGGTTAGTAATAATAATAATAATAATAATAATACACAGCATTTATTCAAGCGCTTGATACGCAGGATCTCCAAGCGCTTTACAAGTGTGTAATCAATCTTTATTCAAGCAATCACTGACATAAATTATACAATGCGAGAAAAAAGAAGGTAGATTAAAGCCCAAGACAAAAAACGGAACCACACAGTGGTCCAGGTTTAACGCAGGGCTGAACAACAAACAAAAATACATCAAATTACCACAAAAAACAATAATGTCCAACCGGAACCAGGAGATACACAGAAATAGAGCGAACCCAGCAAAGTGGAACTATGTGCAGGGATAGAGAATCACACTTGAGGTAAGGTTGATCATCGCTTCCCCAGGCTGGCTCTTGCCTCGCATTCCAAATAGTGTAGCTGCACAAAAGGGCCAACTTGCTGAGTTCCTTCATGAATTGCTTTGATGGTTTGGCTTTGACAAAGGTGAATATTGCCTTGATATTATTAATATTATCTGGTGTGATTAGACCACGAGATCCAATTTCAATACATGTGAGGTCACAGGTAAAGCCATTATCAGAAATGTCGGAAACAAGGTTTTCGTACTTACTGGATTTACGATCATGGGCTTTCTGAATGTTAGTCTCAAAAGGTACAGTCAATTCTATAAGGTGGATGGAGTTGTCTTCCTTATTGTGGATAACAATGTCGGGTTTCAATTTCGATACAATAACATTGACTGGGAGTGTGCCGCCCGTGGTCGTAAATCCGGCAAGTGTCACTAAAGATCTGAATGTCTTTACCTGTGGCCTCGATAATGGTTTTCAGTGTTACAAGAATGTGGCGGAGGATGGAATGATGGCGCCACGTAAGTCTGCCTTGGTTAAGGGACACGGAACAGAAATTAAGAGCATGCAGAAGTGTTTTGTGATTACCACATAATTTACATTTAGTTTGCTTTCTTTTACCCCATGTCCTGAGATTGCTAAATGGCAGATAATTACAATAAATACAATAGATAATTACAAGATAATATACACAATTGCCCACAAAATATGTTATAAAACTTAAAACTACAGACATTGAACCAAAGCTAATTTTCAAATAGAAGCTAGTAAAAGACCAGTGAACCAGCATCTGGTCATAATATGAAAAATCCGGCAACGAACTGGTCAGTTAAAGTGTCATAAGTGCTGTACCAGTCGGAATGCGTTAATTCATATTTTCTAGTATGGACACGCTGACGTGCACCCATACATAACCTATGGGTCTATACTTTGTTTAAGTGTCATGAGTGCGATCAAAGTTCAAATATGCTAATTCATATTTTCCAGTATAGACGTTCGCCCAAACAAAACCTACAGGTCTGTATCTTGTCTTGCTCTGTGCTGTGATGTCGGAGCTTATTTTAGGGATACAAGCAGCAATTGTATGTGATCCCTCTAATTAAATGATTGTAACGGGATCGGGACGGCCTCAGATATAATCAGAAGATACTGTACAGGTCAAAACGGGGATCAAGTTAATTAACGGTCCAGCTATATAGCGCCCTCACTATTCAGCAACCGGTCAAAGGGTATCGTACCCGGCGAGACGTAATTCTCGATCCCATCACATGATATATAATTTTCACGAGAGGTAGGTTTACGATACAAAGCCTTGCTTTTAATTCTATTTCACAGTTTCATATTTTACAAAGTGAAATGGCTACAATGATGTTTTAAAAGTGAAAGTAAATATTGATTTATTTTTTTGGGCAATCTTGAAATTTTGATGCAGGTGAAAAAAGTGACGCGGGCGGGGTAACAACACACTGGAATTTGACATTCAGGCGCCTAAACAAAGTATTCCATCTACAAACTTACCCATATCATGGAAATGGTTTAAATCAAGCCAGCCATTGATATTGGAGTAAACTAGATTCATTTCTGCGGTGTAAACACAAACCAGTAAAGACAACCCTCAGCATGAATACCAGACTGAAAAACTATGATTGATTTGTGTATGTTTACAAATAGGTGCCATACATCAATCTCTCTGTAAAATAATCAGTAGCTCCAATCTCTGCCTGTTGGGCAAAATACCAAACAGTATATGAGAGTGTAAGTGTTTTGAAAAGTGATGTAAAAACAACTTAATTCAATTGAACTCTATTGAAATCCATCTTGATATCTAGAGTTTGAAAGTTTTGGCGACTTCACTTGATATTAAGAGTAAGGAATTGCTGAGTGGGAAGATTAGACTCGTCTTTAAAGTCACCTAATTTAGCATCAGATGTTAAAACTGGCCTCTAGAGCACAGCCTTTATAGTCAGGCGTATAATAATACTGTTTATCTAACATATTCTGTTTGGTTGTTTTTTTGTTCCTTTCCACAGATTCCATTTTCTCTTGCTGTAGAGATGTGGGGTGAGGGGGATGAAAATGGGGCACAGTGTTTTGATCTTTTTAACCCACCCAATGAACAGTTAAAAGTAAGTATATGATAAAAAGTTCTCTGTACAAAAGTTTCTTTCTAGCATGCTTTACTTCTTACATTCATGAACGAAGTATTGATCTTGTAATACATTATTCTAAAATTGTATTCAATACTGGTTTTAAAAAAGAAATGTATAATATAATCAGGTAAGGTTCTACCTACGAGTAATGAAATCACCAATATTAAATCTATTGAAAAGCTAACACAATTCAGTAGGTCTTATAATCAATTGAATGATGATGAGCTTTAATCTGTTCATGAAATATCATACTCATAGCAGTGGCGTAGCTCAGGGGGGGACGGGACAAATGCCCCCCCCCCCCCCCCGACAGAAAAAAACCATTTGTGCCCCCGCCCCCCCCCCCCCCCTAAAAAAAATAAAAAGGGGTGAAAAAAAGGAAATAGGAAGAAAAAAATGTTTAAAGACCGAGGTGGCGTGCGGGGAACTGGTTATGTTGGGGTATATTCAACCCAAATAGTCAAATAGAAGGCAAAATTGTACATATAATAATGTACTGTGCGAGAAGAAGAAAAAAACCTCTACCCCCCCCCCCCCCCTCCCCCCCACTTACGTGAAATTCACGAGTTGGTGACTGCAAAAAAAATTGGGGCAACCTTTTACGAAAATTTCAGAAATCTTGCCTCCCCCCTGAAAAAAATCCTAGCTACGCCACTGACTCATAGGTAACACTGAAAGTCATCTATTTAAGCCTTACCTATACCAGGCTTTTTATTGAGCTTAGTACTATATTGAATGCTGTTGGCGGAATATACTGATTCAATCAAAGCCTCATTACTGAAATGTCAATATCCTATGTGATCAGTATACCACAGAGTATCAAAATATGTTTTAAAGTAATGCCAGATATGATATTAACCCTAATCTTACCAGAGGCCACAAAAGGCCACAGCAAATAGCCTCTGTGCCGCGTGCTTCACGATTCTATCTCGTGGCAGGATCCGGCGAGCTGTCAAATGGTCTTCAGCTCCCCTCGTTAGCACAGTCAGTAAGTCGGTCGCCTGCCACGCGGGCGGCCTGGGTTTGATCCCGGGCGCATGCGAACAGTGATCTTTCCCCCAAAATGTGACCCGTTTTTCTCACCTGATAGTTTAATTGTCAAAAACCCGACTAGGAAGTTAAGTTAATATAAGCAGCGTGCAATATATACTATTTTATTTCTGTAGCAATTCCAAATATTACGTAGCATTTCATCACATCTGTATCTGATACAATTGGGAAATTGATTAGCAATTCTTCAAAATTGTGTAGCATTTCGCTATGCGATACCGGATATATTGCACCCTGAATATAAGATTGGCTTGTACTTTCGTGGAACTCTATTCAACCCTATATTATCACCTTAAAATTCTGCCCCATCAAAACTAATTGTGTGATCTATCTCTTTTACAGACTGCCGTCCATAATGTGATGCCACTTTATGAAACATTCTTTGATTATATCATTCGTTGGAAACAAAACGAAGTACACAAATATTTTCATGACGTTGAGGTGAGTGGTAATAATAGGTAGTACCTGAAAATATCTGATAGAGTAAATTTATGTGACATGACATGGTTATCTTATTCAACAATCCAAAAATTGCCCACCTTTAACTTCATGCCTTTAAGCCAGATGAAGATATTTAACCCTTTCGTACTCGAATTACCTACAGGCCAATATACTGTGTGTACCAAATTAAATAGGCTGTAAGTGGAGAAAATAAGACAACTGATTTGAAATAGTTTTTCACATGTTTATATTTATTCGACATAAAAATGATCAGCAGCGAAGTTGTTCAGAATGAAATGAATTTTTTATTATTGAAAAGAATTCTTTACAAAGTCAAATATTAACGACAAGCGCCTCTAGAACACACAAAAATGATTTTTTGGGGGAAATTGTTAACACTTTCATTGAAATCACCATTATTTCCCTATAGATACATCACCACCAGAATGTTGATAATTGCCGTTTTCACCATCCATATCACTGTATTGAGTATCAACATCCATAATAATAGTGCATGTCCGATACAGAAATATCATCATCAAAGTCATTTTCGCTGTGAATCACGCATTATTTCTTCTATAACTTCCTCTAAATTCAAGATAAGCACACCTGCCGCCATGTTGGATCACAAAACTGGCAAAAAAAATAGAAAAAAGAAGAAAGAACATTGTAAACATTTTTATGACCATCATTATTGTAAGATAAGCCTAAAAAATGACACATGTCCTGTTTTGTTCTTCTATTACATTTTTTAGGATCCAGTATCTGGACTCTCGTTTGGCTACTTTTTGCTCTTTGTGACCTTAGCCCTGTTTCTTTTGCTGCTTTTTCAACACAAACTGCCTTATAGTCTACGCCCATACCCACGCAAACGAGTCGTCAGCCTCCGTTCTCTTAGCTCTACGTTTACAACCCTTGGTGGCATTAAGATGACGTGACAACAAAAACACAGTGTTAACTGTAGATTATCTAGGGGTGTGTATACTTCCAGAAATTGCAAATCATGCCATGTCTTATACTTTGCTTCGTCCAGCTTTGTCACAAATTGAATCTTCAAATTGTGACCAAAACCTTTGGATACATCCCCAATTCTCTCAAAAGAAAAGACAATAACACAAAGGTTTCTGGATTGATTGAAACTATAAATGTCAGCCTAAAGGGTTATGCTGTTCCACAGTGTTTACTACAGCTGATTAAAGAACAAACAAACCCCTGAATGGACATGTATGAGGGGTATCAAAAAGTTTTAGAAATCACCCAGAAATGAAGGAGCCAGAAATTTGATTTTGTTATGTGATCCTTCAGACATCTTTACAAAGTCCCTATGCAAAGTTACACATTTCTCCTACTATTTATTACCTGCCCACACACCGCCATTGTAGAGATCCTCAGATTGACCGCAATTGATTGATTTTCAGATTGCCTCAGATTGTGTTATTCCCAAAACAGCAATAAATAGTTTAAAGTGTTGACACAAAGGGTCAAAGGTCATGTAGGGTCATTAGAGGTCAATCTGTGCACACCCCATGTTACCCATAAGTTTATTGTCACCAAGCTTGTTTGTAATGACCTTTGACCCCTTTCTGTCAAAAATTTAAACTTTTTATTGCTGTTTTGGGAATAACACAATCCGAGGCAATGTGAGAATCAATCAATGGCGGTCAATTTGAGGATCTCTACAATGGCGGTCTATGGACAGATAATAAATAGTGGGAGAAACTTTGCACAGGGACTTTGTGAAGATGTCTGAAGGATTACATATTAAAATAAAGTTTCTGGCTCCTTCACTTCTGGGTGATTTCTAAAACTTGTTGATACCCCCTCGTATGTCAAAAGAAAGTGGCAGCTGCTGATGCTGAATACATCATACACACTAGTCTAGATACAAATATTGCTTAAAGGGGCATTGATCGATATACTAAATGAGCAAACAACGTAAAGATAATCATCAACATAGCCCAAATCCAAAATGTCATACAATTCCGACATCGCTTTCATGCCAAATAAGCAAATGACGGCACTTCGGGGTTGAGATTTGCCGCGAAAGGCCTCATGTAAAACGATAGCATCATTCCGAATACAGCACCTAGTTTCACTATGATCATATCGAAACTAAGAAAATCATGGAATTTTATATGATAACTGCGAATGTTGGTTAACTGTTTCAGATGGTAGTAAGTATATGCCTAAGTATTACTTTGATGCAAAAAAACTGATTTCCAGGATAATTGAGGGCACACTCCCATACGTATCTCTCACTGCCCCTTTAAACAGTGTTGTTTACATTGTACTTTATTCCATCATGGACATGTTGAAGTCTAGCATCATGGATGAATGTTGCATGAGGCAAAAATGTTTGTCTTATGAACCCCCATATACCAAAGTGGATTCACTTTGACATTTAGACCTATGTTATGATACAATTTTCCCTATTTATTTAGTTGTCAAAAAACCTTGAAAACATTTGGGAAGTTGTGGACACAATGCAACAACAAAAACAATTTTCTGCATAGCTCTTTGCTATTTAAAAAAATCCTGTAACACAACTGCCCAAAAAAGGCAAATACTTTTGCCAAGTGAAATGTGTGTATTTCTAATCCATGATTGTTTTGTGGACAGACTGACTGCCAAGATGAATCAATCATCCAGGAATATTTTATTTTATTTAAAAACAAATTTTCGGCATGTCTATTTATCCCGTTCATTTTTAGGTGGGGCAGCCGTATGAAAGTCAGATTTGATTTTGGTTTTAAATTTAAGTGATTAATTATTTTTGTTTTAACATTTTAACACAGTGTTTGTTTTGCTTTGATGATCATTGTGTGTGATTTTTATTGGACGTCTTTTGTCCTAAGCGATTAAGAAAATGCCAAGTTTATGTCAATCTAGTCCATAAAATGCTCTAATTGTGTTCTTGGTCCAAAGTATGCATTGTTATCTCAGTAGGTGCAAATAATGTTTTAAATTAGATAGAAAGGTGACAAAAATAGAGGTATTTTCACAGTCTTTTCAACTTCAAGGCTGGAGTCTTTGCATAGCATCGTATGCATTGTTATCTCAGTAGGTGCCAAATAATGTTCTAAATTCTATAGAAAGGTGACAAAAGAAAGAGTTCTTTTCACAGTCTTTTCAACCTCAAGGCTGCAGTCTTTGCATAGAATCTATACTTCATTCCCCTAATTCCGTTCAGTAACATCAGCCCGTATTCCAATTCCCACCTCATTATTCTGTGTGCGACAAAATCAAAGAATCCTGGCACTTGTGCCTAAATGCTGCGCTTTCCACTAGAATACGCTGTGACATCACTACACAGAGTTAGATGTAAGTAGTATATACTTAGTACTTAGTTTACAAATTATGACATTGATATATTCTGACTTGTTCTTGTTTTTAGGAGTAGGTCTCATATTCAGTCATTCAATGTACCATTGATAGGTGCTTGGGTATAATATTCATTATATTTAACAACGAAGAGTAACTTGTAAGGCAAATAAAAACAATGTCCATAGATTTCACACATGTATAGATGAGGTGACATTTGTTGACATTTAGGACGCCCTCTGTTGGTTTGAGACAAAACACACCGGGCAAGAGTTCCTATAGTTTACATAGGCCAGATCAGGTTTCTAACTAGATTGTGGTGTCACAAAATTGTTATCAAAACTGTCTTTAAACTTGCTTAGGAATGCTATAAGCTATCGCATTTCACACAAAAAACTAAAACTAAATGAGTTTTACAATTCATTAGAAAGAAATTTCATGTTGTCTTCATTAACTTTACTGTATATTCTGCCTGGAGAGAAACAACAGAGGGTGTCCCATTTGTAAATACATGGCATCATAGGTCACCTCATCAATACCGTTGACAAGCATTTTTAAATTTTATAAGCAAGGGAATTTATTCTCAACCATAATGGCGATTGTGGTCCAAAAGAGCTTTAAGGGCAGTGTCAACCCGGCACTTGTTTCAAAAATTGAATTTCACATTTCTCTATTATTTTATACTTTTATATGTATTCTATCATTACCATCATAAGTTACTAATCGGAAGCGATTATTTCCCATTCTTTTGGGTGATTTAAAATTGTTGTTTTGGTAAGTTTGAGTCAGGAAAAGGTGCATGGTTATTTGGCGGGAATTTAAGCGGATTTCCGCGCATTTCAAATGCTGCGACAGCTGCTCGATCATTGCGTCGCGCGCTGAATCTTCCCGTGCGTAATACTAGACGCGCCGTTTAATATCCGCGACATAGATGCGAAAAACAAAAGAGCGCAAAACAATGTCTAAAAATGTAAACAAAGGCCAATCTTACGATCATTTAAATTTCAGTTTTCTTCCAATTTATTCACATTGTGACAATATAAATTGAAGCTGATAGTTTATTTTGATTGTTCATAATAGTATACTCGCCTTTTAGGTCACACGCCCGTGTATTCCGCGAACATTTAGCTTTAAATGGTGGAAAATGTCAATATTTTTACTAAATCGATGTTTTCTAGAAGTTCAAATTTGAAGGAATTTTACGAATTTTCAGACAACATAACTAAAAAAATATCAAACTATCAGGTAAGCTTTTATTACCATTGTGTAGAGGACTTTCAGCGCTAGGAGGCAAATTTTTATTTGTTCGATTATGGATTTTAAACTCGAGATATGCATCCATTTTTAGCGAAATGTATGCAAAAAAACACGACTTTTACACTTTTCCGATGTTTTTAGCAATATTTCCAAAACTAACCCTTATTTTGGAAAAAGAAAAAATTGCCTCCTAGACAAAATTGTCTTGTTTAAAAAAATGTTTATTAGAACAAATTACCATTTTTCAATTTATATTTATGCTGTCTGAAAAAATTGGGGTAAAAATATCGCTTTTTGGTTCATTTCTCAACATTTAGTTTATTTGGTATCACATTGATATCACCATCGGATTCCTTATCAAATTTCCTTTCTATAAATGTATACTTTTATGTACTTTTATTCAATATTTTCAAACTTAGAAGCAAAAGTTGATCATCAAAATAATAGGGTTGACACTTCCCTTAAGACATCTAATTCTGTTACCCTACTACTACCCCAGCTCATAAAACCTTATTTGTAATACATTGTGTGTGGGGATGTGGGGAAGGGGGTTTACAATGTGTAAGAGGGAAGTGGGTGACATCCAAACAGAAACAAGCTAGATGTGAAATGTAATCCTACATTCCATTTTGTTAATAGCCTGACGTCAGCACATGTGATGCAAAATATCAAAAGGGGGAACTTTGCAGGTGAAGTCAATTTTGAGTTTATTATAACAGTGTGCTCTCCCAGAGCATTTTCTAAGCTTTAAGATTACACAAAATTTGTCAAAATTGATCAAGGCATTCAGATTTTACAAGTAAAAATTACTCCTAAATTATAATTATTTTCATCTATTTTGTTTGTCCGTTTTCATCTATATCTTGTAAAACACACAGCCGCAAAGCCCCCCCCCCCCTTTTTGATGGGCTGCATCACATATTCTATTGAACGCATCATGATATCACTCGCGTATCTACAATGTGGCGGCGTTTGCATCCATTATGGACAAAGAAGACACAGAGGATGTGCATGTGAACCTCATTTGATGATTCCACACCAGTAATTCATTTAAGTCCTTGCAGAAGTCGGCAATCTAACTTCTTTTTTTTTGTCAGCTGGGCATATTGAATGTATATGTACAGCTGGATTGTCAAGCAGTGTGTTAATGTATTGTATTTAGGACTCTTTGTGTGTGTAAAATATGACTGAAAAGTTGTTAGGTCATCTTGAAGCCCAGTTATGTGTAGTTTACTAAATGACATTCCATCAACAAATAAGAAAAAAATGCTGGTGATTTGAAAACAGCTATTTCATTTCAGTAATAGTGTAGTGGCCAAATTATATGTATATTTTAGATTTATTGGGCAAGGCAAATATATTTAAAAGGGAGATTGAGAATAAGTATCATTTAGATTGAGCAAGAATCATGTTTTTATATAATTTTAAGACAATGGTGAATGTAAATGTGAAACCATTTATTGATATAATCAAAACAAAGAATTCTTGATCAAAAACGTTTATTCCAGTCATGCCAGCGTTCATCCAAATTTTGAATGCAGCATGATGAGCTGCCCTTGAAAACCACGCCACAACGCGATCATAAGTGACATGAATAAACATGAACTTACATAATTGTCCAATCAGGCAGCTTGGGGTCTTGTTGATTACGGGCGCGATTGGACAATTACCTATTTGTTTACAAGTACGTCACAACTTCCGATTTTACTGCGCCCTTGCCATCGCGATTGACGCGGTCATGCATGATACGCCCCAGTCACATGGGACACTGAAGAATCGTATAAGATTTGATCGAGAATTCTTTGTTTTGATTATACATGTTTCTATGTTTATGACTGCATCTTATGCTATAGTGTCTGTAATTCATGTTCAACAAAGAACATGCAGGTCAATTCCGTTTGAACTTTGTACAAATAAGTACAAAATATGTATACTCCTAGATGATGTGAAATCTTGAGAAAACAATATTTTTGTATGTGTCAATTTCGACTGATAAAGTGGCATGTTAGAAAGAGCACAATTAGGCCAATTAATTGGCATTGTAATTATCATGATTGGTCAGTTGTGCTGCCACTGGTGTGAATGAAGTCCAACTTTTGAACTAATTAGCCAAACTTTAGTAATCAACTATATTACATAGATAGAAAGGGTATAAAGCTTTGAATGTGCAATACTAAATAAGCATTGTGTTTAATTGTCACACTGTTGCGTATAGAGCTAACGTGTGCCCAACGTTTTGGATTTTGGGTGTATGTTCGTGTTAGTTGTCATTCGTTTGTGACATATTTGGCATATGTTTTATTCGTTAGCGGTTCGCTAGGGGTACGCTGATCAATACACTATGTATACATTGAGCATTCACTAAATGAGCGTTTCGTACGTTGAGGGTAGGTTGCTTATTCGTCTTCTTGAGCACCATATATGGCCGAACAGCTGATGAATAAGCAACCTACACCCTCGTTCACACAGCGAATGCTCAATGTATACATAGCGTATTGATCACTACGTTGTCACGCCCTCAACAATTATGAACATGCTCAAAAATGTTCATAAACACCAGCCAACTCTACGAACCACTAGCGAACTGCTAACGAATACAACATATACCAAATATGTCACGAACGAATGGCAAGTTACACGAACATACACCCAAATTTCCAAAATGCCAGCCAAATGTTAGCTCTATACGCAACAGTGTGACAGGGCCTTTAGGTAAGGTGTTTTAATTTCTATCCCAAGATGACGAAAAAGAAACCCTGTTGTACGGGCCCGACGGACCCGTTAAACCGTTTTAAATGAAGACCAAACGTTTACAGAATTTTGGGATTTTATGGTCATTGAAGGGGGAAAAAGCCTGACCGACCGATCCAACCTGAGAGGTCTGTATGCCCATAGAACAGGGCACTTTCCCTGTTGCCTAAAGATGATATAAACTTAACCCTAATCATCCTCAATGCCACTAAATAATGGCCCCAGGCTACATAGTCGGGCCAAATACACTGGCCCGAGTATGGATGGCCCCCGTGGCGCACTGGTAGAGCGTTCGTCTGGCAACCAAGAGGTTGTTGGTTCGAGCCCCGGTGGCGGCGCCACTCTTTTTGTCCGCATTTTCGTCGTTGAAAAAAAAATTCTTCAAAATGTGACTTAGGAGGTTAGGGTTAATTAGCATGTAAACTTTAGAGAAAAGTTATTTGTGTGTGCTTTAACTTCTCATGTAAGATTAAAATAGTAGGATTAAATTTATGTGTGTTCTAAATGTAGTGTACCAATACCAGTACTATACCAAATCTAGTCTTTATTATATTGAGACATATCTATGGCAAATTAAATAATTGATGAAATGTTATACAGGCCAAATAAAACCCTAATGATCAAAGAAAAAGGGCCAACACAGTGTTATGACATGAATTTGTGAGACAAAAATATTAAAGAATTGAAACATTTAAAACATGACCCATGATTTTAATCCCAAATAATGCCAGTTTTCCATCATACAAACAAAACCAACAACAAAATTCAGGACCTAATTTCTGCCAGTTGCCATGTGTCATTTGAAGTTTATGTAATCTCTGAGTGTATTATAGGTGAGGCGTTTCCATGCCAGGTCCGAGGTTTTTCTTTGATTGTGTGGAAACACATGCTATATTGCATCGAAGTTTTGTTGCAGTATTATGATGTTACCACTATAATTTGATCAGCTTCAAATTGGCGAACCTCCTAATACATCAGCGAAATAATACAGAAGGGTTTATGGACAACATGAACGTAATACATGCATTGTGCATCAAATGTGTGATGCTTGTGTTCAGTAGCGTAGCCAGGGTCACTTGTCAGAGGAGGCAAAGGGTATTTTCCCCCGGTGAACACCAGTTCGACCTGGTGGCGTAGCCAGGTTTTTCATGTACATTTTTGATTTGCTGTCGTCGAGTAAGAAAATGACAAGCAAGGTGGGTTGGGGGTTAAAGGCGTTGCAACCCCATACCGGTGTGAAAAAACTGCAATTTTTCAACTAAATTGCATGTCTTCCTTTCTCTTTTCTGTCCCTTTTCTTTCCCTTATCCTTTTCCTTCCCTTTTTCTCTCCCCCCCCCCCCCCCCTCCCCCTGGCTACACTACTGCTTGTGTTCAACCAAAATCATGGGTGTGTATGGCCTAAATCGTGCCTGTACACTTGGATTACTTTTACATTGCTATCTTCAGTAGATAGTAACCATGCATTTCTCGCCTATTTGGAACTTATTGAACTATAGAGTACACACACACACACTTGCCAACTTGAAGTGACAGGGAATATAGGCTCAAAAGTGATATGTTTGTTTTCAAAATAAAACCAATAGAATGTATGTGTATGTAGTGTGTGATGAGCAAAATGAATGATATATTTTTAGTTTATTGAAGTTTTAAAGAAATCACATTGATTATTTACGATAAGTCAACAAGTGTTGAATTAGATGTTTTGTATTTTTATTGTTCCACATTTATGTTTTGAGTTTGCATATTATGTAGTAGTGTAATTTCTACATTCATGCCATGAAAGTGATACCAGTGGCGTAGCCAGAGGGGGGTGATTGCCTGACCCCCACAATATTCAAGTCGTGTCTGTCGAGATTGTCAATGTCGGTTGAGATTGGTATTGTCCGTTATCGAGCGCTCAATTTTTGCGCCGGTTTGGGGGACACCATGTCACAAGGGGTGTTCAAGAAAATCGGACTCGTCAGTTTACCTGGGGTCCAAAAGGATTGACCATGGGTCCAGTGGCGTAGCCAGGGGGGGGGGGGCGAGGTTGAGATTGGCACTGTCGGTTCATTTGACCAGAGGAATCATGAAATTATGATGGTCAAAAGTACACATATGAAAAAGTTTCGCGCGCGTACTAGTCACCTAAATGCAATATCCGTTGCTACAAGCTGTTTAGAGCCAAAATGTACCTCAATCGTGCCAAAAATAGGTGTAAAGTCAAAAAAAAATCGCGCGCTACGCGTGCATGTCTTTACTCAAAACAATCTTGTCGGTTCATTTTCAGTTCTCGCCCCCCCATATGAATAACCTGGCTACGCCACTGCATGGGTCTTTGATAAACTAAAACAAGAATACAATGTAGGATGAAAATGCGACCCATGTTTGTGGCACATCCCTGTATAGAAAATTGTACTGTGTACTACCTGTATGACTTGTATTTATTTTAGATATAACACAGATTTATGTTCTGTGAACATTTCAATGGATTTGGATTACTGGTGGCAGAGAAAAGTTTCGAATACATCATGCTGATCAGATAATGTTATTTACCTGTTATTGTATTATATCATAAAACAGTTCTGTAAGGAAAGGATTTTAAAAATGAAATAAACCCAGAAAAAAGGTTTTATGATTGGTAAAGCTGGTGAATGTTATTATGGCAAGATTTGTAGTGTGCTGTTTGTTTGGGAACTCGCTATTTGTATGTCATCCTTCGTGTCAGAAGTGGGATCATGGGGAATTGAATTTTCGTAAGATGTTTATGATTTTATCAAATTTGTGTGTAAAATGGGTCTTTGATACACTTTATATGGGTGGAACGTCATCCTTGGCGTCAGAAGTGAAATCATAGGGCAAATTGAATTTACGAACACGTCACTCATCCTTGGTGTCAGAAGTGGCATCATAGAAATTGAATATTTCAAATATGTCAACAGTTTATCAAATGTCAGTGTAAAATGGGTCTTTAATCAACTTCACATGGTTGTCCTGAACATGTCATCCTTGGTGTCAGAAGTGGGATCATGGGGGAATTAAATTTTCGAAAGATGTAACAATTTTATCAGATGTTGGTGTAAAATGGGTCTTTGATAAACTTTAATTATGGTTCAACATGTCATCCTTGGTGTCAGAAGTGGGATCACGGGGAATTGAATTATTGAAAGATATGGGTCTTTGATTAACTTGATATGGGTGAAAATGTCATCCTTGGTGTCAGAAGTGGGATCATGGAGGGAATTGAATTTTTGAAAGATGTAACAATTTTATCAGATGTTGGTGTAAAATGGATCTTTGATAAACTTTAATTATGGTTCAACATGTCATCCTTGATGTCAGAAGTGGGATCATGGGTACTTGAATTTTCGAAAGATGTAACAATTTTATCAAAGTTGTGTATAAATAGGTCTTTTATTAACTTGATATGGGTGAAAATGTCATCCTTGGTGTCAGAAGTGGGATCATGGAGGGAATTGAATTTTCGAAAGATGTAACAATTATATCAAATGTGTGTGTAAATGGGTCTTTGATAAACTTTATAAGATTGAACATGTCATTTGGTGTCAGAGGTGGGATCATGGGGGGAATTGAATGTTGACGATTTTATCAAATTTATGTGTAAAATGCACAGATTTATAAAGGAGACCCAGTACGAAATGTATTGCCCTATCTCTTTACATGTAACGGGCACCATTTTGGATTTCCACCATGGGGGGATATTGGAGGTATGTCGGTATTTAAATAAGTTCGGAACTGCATTGTGACGGAAAAGAATGAATGCAGCAGCGTGCGCGTACTCGGGAGACGTGCCTCTCTCCGCAAAACGCAGTTGTTGCGTTGAGCTTCGGCGCCGACTTCATGCCACTGCGTATTTTTCCCGAACGTCATCGCTATAAAACGGTGTTCATACTGTTTTAATCAAAAGGCAATTTACTTTAAATAAATAATACCGTATTTCGTTGAATCTTCCCACAAACAACAGACAATGATCATTTGATAATTTCATTTCAATTATAACCGCCGCAGAAATGAAGGGAGCTAAACACTCTAAATCCTCATAGTCGCGATATGATCAATTAGTGACTGTAAATTAGACATGTTTTAGTTACATTTCGTATGTTTTAAACAAAATACATTTTGCTCATTCATACCGTTCAAATATAAGAACTATTATCGTAGGCTTACTCAAGTTTTATCTCTCTCAAGCACACGGGCCGTATAAGTGCTGCGCTCCCTAGAAGGTCATTTGATTTTGTCAAAAACATGCTGCTTATGGTAGGGAGCTCATTAAACATAATTCGTGGTGGTGGCCCAAGCTGTATGTAGTGTCCGAACGGAACGACCATAATCAAACAAATCAAGATAGCCCCCCATATATTACATGTACATCTTTACATCTTCAGTAGATAGTACCCATATCTCAAATAACAACAGGGATGTCTGCTATCTACAGTAGATAGCACCCGTATATTACATTGCCTTGTTCAGTTATAGATAGCCCCCCCCCCCCCCCCACCGCCATATATTGCTATCTTCAGTAGATAGCACCCATATATTATAGCAGGGGCGGCGCCATGTTATTTGTATAGGGGTGGGGGGATCAAGGTTAACAAACCCAATCAGTGACTTAACAAAGCGGTGCACCAGGGGGAGTTTGCGGGGGGATGTGTCCCTCCCCCTCATAATTAGATTTTTTTTGTCAATTTTCTTACCCATTTGATGCGATTGGTATGTGCTTTTGACCGATATTTTATTAAAAAAGCCATCACTTCATTTCCAATCAATATTGGCTTTTTATCTAAGTTGCAGCTATTTCGTTATATGCGAGAAAGAAGTTGTGCATATACTAATGAAATTTTCTTGATTTAAGCAAGGAGTTATCATAATAACTCCTTGATTTAAGTAAGTATGATTGTTAACAATGTTATGTTAAAACTGTTTCGCGGGTTAACGGCGAATAGAAGCTGTTTTAAAAATAAATTGTTATCACGTAGCATGCAAAATGAAACTATATTATGCAGCATTTTTACGCTTTTTGTTCGTTATTTATTTATTTTCATACTATTTTTATACGAATAAGGTTTCGATCCACCCGACTGACGCCTTGAAATGGGATAGAATTGCGTACAAAAACCTTTTTATTCCCCGAATAAACGTAACTCCCCACCCCGACCCAAATGTAGTGCTCCCGGGCCGTTTCCTGCAAAGATACGCGCATAGCGATTTTTTTTCTCTATATACTCAGTTCTGGCTATAATTAATATATATTTTGGTTTGAAATCATAAGGCTTTTAGAATGATATTTCTTGACATATGCGCGCATAGCGCGTGGAAATAAATTGTTCATACTATTTGTAAACGAATTTGGTTTCTTCCCTCGACGCCTTAAAATTCTAGATAGAATACGGTGTATTCCCCCGATAGATGTAATCCCCCACTCTCACCCAAATGACTGTAATGCTGGGTTACCTGCTCCTGAAAACATGCGCGCGTAGCGTGCGAATTTTTATTTATATATTACTAGTACTCAGTTGTTATGGCTGTAATTAATGTATTTTTTGGTTTTAAATGGGCTTTTGAATGATATTTCTGGACATATATGCGCGTGTAGCGCGCGAAAATAAATGTTCATACTTTTTTCATACTTTTTGTTTACATATTCGGTTTCGATTCCCTCCGACTAACGCCTTAAAATTGGAAACCCTTTAATTTCCCCGAATGGGTGTATTTCCCCGAACGATAGTCAAGGGTGCGGCTCCTTGGACACGCCACTGCTCATGTCATGTCTATCTGTCAATCTCTGTAGATTCAGAGGTGCCCCCTGCGAGCTTTTGGATTATAGCAGCCAGCAACCCCCCCCCCCCCCCCCCCCCCCCCTCCATTTGAACACGCCACTGATATCCCAAGTGGGTGCAACTAGGCCTTTATCTCTACCTATTGACTTCACAGCATTTGCCAAATCGATTATCTGTTCGTAAAACATGCGATTTTTAACAACTATTTACATGAATCATGCCATAATTTCAGTCAGAAGTCAAGGCATGAAAATACCGTCTATTTTGTTCGCCCCGGCCCGCCAGTAAAGCGAGATTTCAAGAAAACAAATAGAAATCGAGTAATTTACAACTCGCGATTGTGACGGATTGCCTCCATCAATTTTAATCATCTTAGGCCCATTTTGAAGAGGAAGTCCTAATTATTTAGGATATTATATTCGATGTAATAAAAAACATGATTTTCGTTACTTTTGTTGAGTCGATAAAGTTGCATTTTCAATGCGATCGTAAACATCGTAATTTTGTTGATTTTTAGACGTCGCAGCAAAAACTTTGTGCACAAGAAATGTTCCTAACGTATTAAACTTGATCAAAAATATGTTTATTTGTAATACATTTTTGGACAGGGGTCAGGGCCACGACTTTTATTTACCTTCAGTAAAAAATATACGCCATTTTCCAACACCCAGAGACTAAACCGTTTTTTCTAACAAAAGGTATACAGCAGGATTCGAACCGAGGAGGGGAGAATCCATTATAGATTACTAGTCCACAGTCGTAACCGCTCGGCCATAACTACTCATTGACGTGTCTATGTGTTCTCTATTATAATGAACTAGTGGTGAACTATTGAGTATTCGACGACATTTTAGCCAAATTGAACCCAGTTTCTAAATTGTATTTTAAATGTGAAAACGGTGTCGCTGCAAGCTAGGTTTGGATTCAATGTAAAGAGCAATTAATTGATGATCGTAAAAGGTTATTAATTTAAAGCTTTTAATGAGACAGGGGTCAGGGCCACGGGAAATATACTTTATTTTTTTCAGTAATGACAAAAATATTTTCTTCAGAAAATGGCATTTTCAAGCAGAAACGTCCCTGCAAACATGACTTTAGCATATCAAAATAATGGATTAATATTGTATTGCTCCCCTTAGTGAAAATCCCCATAGTCACATGGCGTTGATCCACATTTAAATGCCTTAATGTTGGCATTGTATAAGGCTGACATTTTGGCATATTGAATTGCACAAGATCGACATCCTCTTTTCAAGGGAAAACAAAGTCGCGTCGTATACAATAGACTCACTGGCGTTGGCATCTGACTGATTTAGTGATATTCATGGACATATGCGTGCGTAGCTCGCGAAAATGTGATAGTTGTACTATACCCGCGAACACGTACGGACGGACGGTATGCTATTGGTCAAATGTTTGCAACAACAGTGAGGGCGGGCGATATGCTGCGTTGTTTTTTCAGACGATGCCGGATGGGCTCGTTCACGAATTTACGAGGTTACGTGATCAAGCGAAAAGGACAAAAAAACCGGTTGACGACGACGAATTCAATTATTTAAAAAATGATACTAACACTAACTGGAGTTGGTTAGTCAACTCCATTTGGTTATCCAACTCCAGCGGTTTTAGGATGAAAAGTGAATTTCACTAGATCATGACGGTACGAACAAAAAAAAATTAACCGGGCCGGGCGGCGTGGAAGCCTGAGTTTTTCGATGAAAAAATGGACCGGCGCCAAGTAGCCTTGACACTCGTGGTGTATCCTTGCCTGGTTCATGGGGGTCAAGTCATCTGTCATCCTTGGTGTCATAAGTGGGATCATGGGGGAACTGAATTTCGAAAGATGTACCCACGGTAACGATTTGATCAAATATGTGTGTAAAATAGTGTGGGTCTTTAATAAACTAGAATAACTGACCCATTTTGCGGCAGAAGTGGGATCATCTTGGAACTGCTACATGTATATTGTGGCGAAACTAGGGTCTTTAAAGAACAGACCGTTTCTCAAAGGTATGATAAGGTTGCTCATTTTTTAATCGAAAGGGGATTAGCATGGCATGCATGGAGATGTATGTTTCTGAATTTTGAGGAGGGTCTTCAGAACTTCACAGGATAGTGAATAATACCACTTTGAAATGCCAGCGCAGTGTAAGAGGATTACCCATCCCAGAGAAAAGGCATACAATATAGAGAACTGTTAAAAGTGGCATAATTGTACATTGTTTAAAGCGATGTAACACATCACTTCACAAGAATAGAATGTATGAAATGAATGGGGAAATTATTTTTTAATATTTAGTTGTTTCTCAATAGCCTTGAGGTTTGACTTGAAGTTAGTGATGAGAACAATAAAGGGCAAATGACAAAATACAAAAATATAATTTGTTTTCTTGTGCCTTGCACCGCTAATATTTACCTTCAAATATCAGATGAAATAATGTTTGATATAACTTTGCTATTAATGGACATAAAGTAAAGCGATTACGGCAGTGGGAATCGTAGGTTGGTAAAAGGTTGGTAAACTGCTTTATATTATATTATATATAATTAAAAATAATATATAGTCAACATAATGTTCATCATAAACCAATTTCAAGAAAACTTATGCACGTTTTTTCATAGCGTCTTAAAATCTTCTGAGCTATTGCTAAATTTGCCATCCCCTGGCTCAACTGCCCTGGCTCACCAAAACGGCGTGCTGAGGGGCCTCTTTTTTAATTTATTTGGCCTTAACTATTTCAACGTTGAAATCTGTCAAAGTGTCATTTCTCAGATCAATGGAATCACAATGCTTTTTCATTTGATAATATCTTTACAAATTCGATACATCAATAAAATCATTTTACTTCGTATCAGAATTGCTGGTACAGCCCCGTGGGGTTACAATCCGGTAACAAATGTTTTCAATCTTGTGAGTTATTTCATTAAACATGTTAAACTAGTCTTTTCATTTGGTGGCTGTTGTGGGATCACATTTAAAATTGATCGGCGAAACTTGCCTGAACAATCCTTGGCCCCTGACCCCCTCAAACGGATTATGATATGAAAGGATTACAAGAATACCACCATTATTTGTTAAAGGGTTAAGTGGTGCATGAATCTGATTTACTCGTTCTATAACGATACTCAGGCAATAAAACACGAAACGACGCAACGTGGGTAATTGATTTCTTCAAGAGGGTAAAATATTGTCAATATTTGAATATTGAAGAAGCTATTGTATCGCTACTATGATCTTTGGTAAATAAAGATATTAGGAAATACTAACAGTAGTTTATAGCGCCATAATCATGATAATTACATGTTTTGATTTGATTCATTTGCTTTGAAGGTTATGTATATTGTACATGTACATGTATATGGTCGCATTTTGCACCGAGCGACAAACGTGAAACGATGTTATATACATGTAATAGCAAAATGACAATGCATGTTTTTCAGCAGATGGGGAAATCAAACCGAACACTAGGTGACGCCGCCGCCGGACGGAGTGCAATATTCTTGAACATATTTTTATGATTAATGTTTTATAGTTTTGAGTACACTCTTCCATGTTGCTGCTTTTGCGATCGTGCGAAGCCAACTGGTCAGAACATGGACGTTACATTCAGAACATGTAATATCAAATCGCAATAAACATGATAAATAAAGCAGCCACATCGCTTTGATAAAATCGTTACAAACCGTACATTTTATTAAAACATTAAATTAATATAAAATAAAAAGCGTTTAGCAATCAAAATCAAACATCATAACCAAGCCTTATTTTGCAGCACGTTTCTTAAAACTCGAATTGAATTTGCTGCCAGCATGGTACTAACTTGTTCGTAGCCTATAGTGAAATAAAACCACAGACTTGGCAATTTGATTGGTGGCGTGTCATTATGTCCTTATATTAGTTGTCCGGGGTGCGTCCTATTTCATAAAGGTCATAAATTATAAGTATACAAACTCTTCTTAAGATATTTAAGAGGAATTCCTTAGTAACATCAGATACCCTGTAAACCTTTTCTTTAAAGTTAACATTAAGAAAGATTTTCTTTTTGAGTTTTATGAAATAGAAGATAAGAATCTTCTTAAAGATATCAGGATTTAAGAATCAATCCAACCTAAAAAGATCTTAAAGTTTTATGAAATAGAACCCTGAACAACACAACCCGCTCTTTAGTCTTTACAACATGAGCGGTAAGTGCCAAATGGCTCCCATATCGCAATCTCGATAGTCACTGTCTGTCGATTTCATCGATACAGATGATTTCTTTTTGATTCTCGACTTTCTTCTTGGCGGTGGAACTGGAACAACACTTTTCGCCTGTTCCAACACAATAACATTGTCTGTGTCAACTTGTAAGATATCGGCAATACTTGTCAACAAACTAGAACGACGATCCCGCAGAAGCACTGAAGCATCATGAGAAAGCACCAGACATGCCACTCTGTTCTGAGAATCATCGTCGTGGTCAGAGAATTTAACACTAGTATCCTTTCTTTGCAGAAGTTGGTAAATTTTATCTTGGAGGGTCTTCAGCCATTGGACATAGATACCCTCTGTACAAGTGAAGAAAGCTCTCATGGTGCAGAGTAGAAGATGTGTTTGGATATTACAAAGGTGTAGCAACTGTGGCATGCGAATTAACAGTCGAACGCAGATATCAGCCTTCTCGTTACTGGCAATCATCATGTATTCCAATTTGTCCCACATGTCATTTTCAGAATGCTTTCCCCTTTTAGCGTCTTTGTCTTGTTCATCTATATCAACTGCTTTATCTTCATGACTGTTTCTTGGCTTTCTACCCGTATCAGTAATTCTCCGCTGACGACTTCGTGGTATCTTTCGTTTTGGTTTAGATTTTGTCTTTACTTTTGGTTCACAGTCCACCACAGTTGTCATGTTTATCATGTTGACGTCCTGTTGTGTGTTATCATCTAATGCCCGTAAACAATGGAAATCCCCGTAATCAGTACTTGCATCAACCCTGGAGTATTTGATACATTCACAATTAATATGTTCCGTGTCCGTTTGAAAACTTTCTGCAAACAACTCTTCCTCGTCTTCCGAATCGGAGTTCACAGAACGTGGGTCAGAAAGATGTCTTGCATTTTCAAATCCCGGACTAGAAATGCTGCAATCATTATTGTCACTACATGTGGATGCGTTTCTAAGGCTATTGCTGTTGCTCAGTGTCTGCATCCGTGGTGTATGAATGGGCGATTTAGTACAACTGAAACTAGCTCCATCGTCGCTATAGTTGAAGAAAATCATCAAATCTTCAACATCATCGTCGTCGAAAACAGGACCATAATGGTCAGGGTTCACGATACCCGGCTCTGCGGAGGAACTTCTCTCGGAGTTTGAATCAAGTTCGACAGAGCTTCCACGAATGGCTTTCCTCCTTGACGTCACAGGACTGTTGTCATATGCTTTCAGTTTCAACTGTGCATCATTTGATGTTTCATGTTCAACATATTTAATCCTCTGTTTTCTATATTCCATGATTGTATCTGTGTCTTGTTCAGAGTCGTAACACGTCCTTACTTCACCACCTATGTTGTTACCACCAGCGGCACCATCTCCACGTTGCAAATGTTTAGTTCTGGTAGTAGCCACCCTAATGTCTCTTCTCCTTTGTTGTTGTTGGTCACGCATTGAATCCTGGCTTTGTTTGCCCGTGTTCCTCTTGAAGAGCCAATTAACCGCGTCGAAATCCCTTTTCAACACATCACACATATTTTGCTTGACAATATCCTTGTATTTATTACCCCCTAATGTTGGGGTTAAATCCGATGGATTTTCATCTGTCAATCGCTTTGCCAAGGAGGCCATGAGAGTTGGCAACCAAAGTGCGATAGCAGTTCCCGGTGCTTTTGGCTTGAATCGTGGCTGTAGAATAGTAGGCAGATTGTTGTCCGCACTGTACGTATCCAATATAGCAGCTTTTACTTCGGTCCTCACAGATTCTACTGAAGGAATAACGGACCAAAAGTAGTCGATATCACCGATCGATCTATCGGAAAAAGATGAGTCAGATCGAGGAAAAGAATAGGCAGATTCTCCTCTTTGTAGTTCCGGAATCAATTGATAAACAGACGGTCCAACAAAAGAAGATAGATTGAAATTACCATCATCGATTGACGGGGATATTCCCAAAGTGCCAAAACTGTTCGAAGACGCGTATAGTTCGTGCCCGTCCGCGGCATACGCACCGCGTCCTGTTACTGCGTACGCTGGCGCCGTGAGGTCTTTTTTGCTCCCAGCTGCACCTGTTTCCTGAGCTTGAAACCCGGATTGAAACTGCTTATTCAAATCTAAAGCAATACAAGAATGTCGTGATTTTTGTAATGTTGGCAATTCTGACGCAACCGTCACTCCTTTGTGCTGCGAAAGAGCCACCAGAGAAATGCGTGATTGGTGCAGCTGAATAACACTGCTGCGATGATTTAAGGAGGAACTTTGTTGATGTTGTTGACTGTTTTCTTTGACGTGGAATAGATTCATAGACTGATGATTTTGATGGCCTTCCTGCAGTAGACCTAAAAATAAAAAATAAACGGGTGATGATGAGAATTGATTAAGGTATAAGTTTAGTAAATCAAAAAAGACCTGAGGCCTATTCCATTGATTGTGGGAACTCAGTTACTCAGTGATACAATTGACATTAACGTCACTAATTCTGATCAATTTCAAGAGTTTTATATTTTTGAAAACTATACACTATGGAAAAACCCCAGAATTATTTTTAAATCTATGGGAAACCCCACTTGTTTCCCTTTGTGCAATATTTGTTTATGTCCATAGGAAAGTGTCACGCATCCATCTATAGAATTTTTTTCAGGGTCTAATTCAAAATCACTCGATCGGTTCAGCACATCAATTTAATCGTTTTGGCGACGCTGTGTAGCCAAATGAGCCACACTATTAAATTGTATTTTAAGCTCTTACAATGTGCATTTGACTCTACACTCTATACGGATACGTCACATGCAAATGATTTGATTGAACGTGTGTTATTCTTACTTTTAGTTTTGAAACAAATTTAAAACTTTTTCCACCGCCCCAAACATCTTTGCATTAGGCATACATGTACCCTTTAAGTCTACCGAGAAGTTGTATGGGTTGTTGAGCCCATCCGTGGGAGGGGGTGTCAAATATAATGCTGTTAGCATGCGTGACTAAGGATTCACACACACACCCTAAATCCGTTTCTCCAAGCCCAAGATTCACATGAAACTGCGGGTATGGCAACTTTACCTAAAGTGTTTAAAATGAAATGAGTGTATGTTAAAAAAAGGGTCCCATATTATTTTTGTAGCCATGAAAAATATAAAAATTGGACGTGAAGTAGGCCACCTACTAATCATGTTCGGCAATCTGTCATGTGTCATAAGAATGTTTTTCTATACATTTTGGAGCTTTCATTATCAAATTATGGCAAATCTCTTCCGGCATGTCAAATTCATCCAGCTTTGGCCACTTTTCGTGTAGAAAACTCTTTTATTACAATCATGATTCAGTCATGTCAGTGAGTAATTGAGCATAATCAATAGAATCAATAATAATCTACCTACTATTAAATTTGATCAGAAAACATGTTTTCATCCAAATTGTCCATGGCAAACGACATAATATTTGAATTTTAGTTGTATTACAATTACATTGACATATAATATATCTTTTTTCATCATTGGAATCATACATGCAGGGTTTTTTAGTTGAAAGTCCAATTCTTGTTCAAAAGTGGCCAAAATGGGATTTCATGGGATAAAGTGTACTTGATAGAGGACTTATATGGCTTACAACACATGGATGTTTTTTTAATTAATTTTGTTCCCCAGAAGAAAATAAAGTACCCTTCGATTTTGGATTCCTTTAAAGCATTTATTGAATGGCCCCAAAGCATGAACTTTGCTGATAAAATTTTGTATAGACCTACCGTATGCTTAATGAAAATAGTTTGTTAGCTTAGCAATGTCCAAGGGTTATTTGTTATCATGGTTATAGGCAAGTCAAGTGACGACCAGTATCCGATATTAAAACACACAGAACTAGATATAACCATCCTAATACATAACCAAGGAGTTATTATTATTTACTCTAATAAATAACAACCTAGTTACTAGTGACTAGTAGGGGAGAGCGGGGAGTGTTCGTCTCATTTGCATTTGAAATGGGCTAGAGACGTCAATTTTAAAGATTGATTGGACCTATTGACATTAACTTGAAATATTGATATATTGGCTACATACGACCACAATTTCAAAACCCTAGGCCTTACTGGAAAGTGATGAGTAAAGGATAAAGCCAATGTCTCAAAATGGTGCACCTGCCCCGCCCTTGGGGCAGGTTCGTCCATAGGCCAGGGCAAGTTCGCCATGGGTTCATAATAAGGCTTCATAAAGTAGTAATTATCAAATAGATATAGGCTACACATTTGTTATGCAATGAGATTTTCTTCCAAAACAAAATGTAGTGAGTCCAAAATATAGGCGTATGGGAGAGCGTGGAGTGTACGCTCTATGGGCAGGTACGCCCACCACATGATTCTCATCTTTGCGGCCACTGGTTTGGCGAACACCCAATAGATACCCACATTAACGTGGCAGATCACCGTCACAGGTTTGTCAACTTATCATCCAAAAACCATTTTTGCCTCACCGTAAAACACCCGTCTTTATCATTTACAGCTGCTTTAACAGTAAAGCCTAGAATACTGATATTATGGTCGTATTGCAGCCAAGATATCAATCAATTATAGGTCCACTCAATCTTTGAAATTGGTGTCTCTAGAACTCTTCAAATGAAAATAGGGCGAACATTCCCCGCTCTACCCTACTCTTTCGAATTTTAAAATGATAATAAATACCACTTTTTAAAATATTATCTTCTAATTTTACGGTGCTACTCCATTCCAGGTAGCTCTTTTTATAATTACAAATAGGCTACGGAGGTGAATTACAATTTTGAAATTTTTATACAAAATCTTAAACATTCCCATAAATTCCCATAGGCGAACATGCCCCATCATAAAAGGGCAAATGTGCCCCCACAGCATAGGTGCATTGACCCGGTAACCATGCGTGTCCCACATACAATGATGGATTAACTGCATCAATTCCATGAACCAATCCCTTTCCTACCTAATGTCCAATGATGATTTACATTAAAATCTTCTGTACGAAAATCTTTAGAAATCAATATCAAAAATGGAAGAAAATCCACTTTTGTGATGTAAAACTGTTTTTTAGATAATCATTGACGAACATTACTGAGATCTGCCATGTTACCATGGGAAGCTCGCAACGATCAGCGGAATATTGTGCGTGTTCGTCAACAAGTGGCCGCTTTGATGAGAATCACGTGGTGGGCGAACCTGCCCCTAGGGTGTACACTGCCCCGCTCTCCCCTACTTAGTTACTATATGGCATGCACTATATTAATGTTATTTCCCCATGCTAACACTACCAGTACCGTCACACTACATTCAATAATACCGGTAATGTACTGTACTACCCATATTCAAGTGTACATTTGACCGGCAGCAATTCTTGTCTAGACATGGTAAACATTTAAATATTGTTAAAACATGTTAATAAAAACTGTTATACACTATTCTACTTTCAATAAACAAGGTATAAAATGTCTTACCTGAACGCGTCTATAATATTTATCCTACTGGAGGACTCATTAAGTTTCGATTTTTGGTGAAATTTAAATGAACATTGCCTTCAATCATTCAATAAAGATACAAGCATCGGGTTCACGAACAACAGCGAATGACCTTTTGTTGACTTATCCTTGGCACTGAACTACAAACAGTTGCCAAGCTGCTTTGTGATTAGACAAAAGTTTTATGACGTCACAGTTAGCTGCAGGCGCAGTCCTTTTGCTCACTGGAGGAAAATTCATTTTGCGCAAACATATTTACAGCTAATAAAAATAATTATTATTTCATTAATTCATTTGTATTGCATCGACGAAGTTAGTAAGTAATTTAAGATTTAACACATTTTACAAAGATACGATCATTTATTTTTAAAATTCTAGACTTTCTTTGATGGTTTCAATAAATTGAAACGAAAATAAATATAGGAACACTAAATTCTACTTCCGGTGTAAACAATCACACATGTCCGAGCGAAGGGAGAGCTCGAATCAACTCATTTTGATTGAATTCTTACATTTTCAGCAGCCATGGACAATCACTATCTGATAAAAGAAGGAGATAATATAATGCTCCAAAAGGAAACTTGTAACTTAAAACTCTTTAAGGTTTGGAAAAAGAGGTAAGAAGACACAACAACCATGGTGTTACGCTAGACTGAGCAAAATTCGACAACCTTTCAAAATTTATATCATGGTTATTTCTGGTTCTGGTTCTGGTTCTGGTAGGATACTCTTATCAAAGCGGGATCCCGCATCACGTATTTACATCATCAATCATTCATACGCTATCGTAATCATGACTATTTAAGTTGAATACACTGCAGTTCATGAGTTAATACTTTTGATCATGTCTTGATCTGGGTATCACAAATGTTTTACATCAGCCTCAGCCCTGGGGAGAGGGTGGTGATGTGGAACAGTGGATGCATGGGGTGGGAAGGGTTGGCCTAGGGGTGGGGTGGGTAGGGTGTTTGTGGTGGGGGAGGGGTTTGTGGTGCGGTTGGGAAGGGGAGGGGTTAGGGTGGGGGTTGTGGCGTGGATGCATGGGGTGGGGTGGGTAGGGTGTTCGTGGTGGGAGAGAGGTTTTGTGGTGGGGGAGGGGTTTTGTGAATGGGAGGGGAGGGGTTTGTGGCGGGGATGGGAAAGGGAGGGAGGGGGTTTGTGGTGGGGATGGGAAGGGTTTATGGTGGGGATGGGGATGTGAAGGGGAGGGTGGTGGGGTTGTGATGGTAAAGGGGTTGTAGTGGCATGGGGGTGGGTGGTGGGGATTTGTGGTAGGGAGGGGAGGTTGTAGGGGTGGTTTAGATGTGGAGGGGGCATTGTGGAAAGGTGGAGTTGGTTTGTGGTTGGGGTTGAGTGGGTTTGTGCATGTGGGAGGGGTTTGTGGTGGGGAGGGGATTGGTGTGTGTACACCAATAAGCGTAGAAGATTCCCTGTTCGTTAATGTAATAGTGCACTTTCAATGAAAGCTTGAAAATGAAATTTCAAAAATAGTTTTTGCCAAAAATGACTGAAATTGCATCTTTTTTCTAAACCATGAATTGTTTTGAAGCGATGCAAAATATGTTGGTATCAAGTACAGCTATCGATATATAAAGGATAAAAGATGCCATTTTGTGTGTGGAAGCGCTACTTTTGGATTAACTGTAAATACTGGCAAAATGTCCACTTTGCACAACAACAAAAAATCATCATTTTTCTGGCAAAACGCCACAAAGAATTTTTTTGAAGCGACACGAAATATTTAGCTATTGAGTTAAACAATTGATATATGAAGGGTAGAATATGCCATTTTTTTTTGTGTGGAAGCGCTACTTTTGGATTAACTGTAAATACTGGCAAATATGCTCACTTAGCGGGCATATTTGCCAGTGCACTGGCAAATTTGCCAGGGCTGGACAATTCGGCCACCTGCTAGAACTGGTTAATAACCTGACTTTGTAGATGTGTTATTGAAAATGTCAACAATCATTATTAACCATATACCATGACACCACTGCCATTAAAAACCCTTAAAATCAACAGGAAGATATGTCTGGTATTTTGAGCCACTAAAAGTTTTGATTTTTATTCAAGTTTGTCAGAAAATGTAATTTTTGCACAAAATAATGAAAGTTTTGGTAAAACTGAAAAGTCAGGTCAGCCGGGAAATGGGAAATTGGAACTTGCATTATATTAGCCTAACAAGATGGCTTCAAAAACGTTTTCTGGACGATTTTAGTTAAGAAACTTAACACTTTTGCGCGCCTTTCGCGTATATTAGTTTCAATGTTTCTTTATTAAAGCATAACAAGATGGCTTCAGAAACGTTTTCTGGACCACTTTAGTTTTTAAAAAACTGCAAAATTATGAAAATCACATTTTTGGGACATTTTGGTGTATAACTCAAAAAATAAATAAGATATTAAAAATAAAAAAGCAACCTTGAGAATGTTATCAGGATTATCATAAAACTAGTATGACAAAATTTGACAAAATGTATTTTGAGTTATCTTTGCAGAACCTAAAATGGGTAAAAAAAGTGTTTTTTATAATTTTCTCCAAAATGGTCAATTTCATTATCATGGTTGGATTCATTGAACCCTTTTCTGCAAAAAACTGTATACTTATATAAAGATTAAATGAATATTGAAGAAGTTATGGCAGTCTTACGGAGGCTGTACCTGATAGTCCACACCCCCCCCCCCCCCCCCCCCCCTTTAGGGTTATAAAATAATCTTGGATTGTATGAAATGTGAATCGGAAATTTAAAACAATTGTGAAATATCTTCGCATTATTGAAGCGGAGGACAGTTGATTTTTTTTTTTTAAGTAGAAATTCACTCATATTCTACTATGCTTCGATATTTTGAGGACAAAATGTATTTTTAGAAGGGGGTGATGAAACGGCAGCTCATTTTCATGTTTTTAATAAGCTTATTTTCCTATCGAGTCTGTGCAAAACCTGATGAGCTCGTTTCGCGAGAATATTTCGTGAATTAATTCCATAGTTTCAGGAATGTGTTTAGTAATTATTGTGTACATGTCTTTCAAATTCCATACCTTTTGGCTGTATATTTTAAGAAATATCGAGGCTATGAGCAGTGATCGGCGATGATGATTTTTGGATTCGCCGCGAGTTGTGATTCTTTTTAGACGATAAGAAATGCTTTCCCAGGTCGTAATATTAGTCGCGACTCTTTTACATTTCACGTTCGTTGTTATAATGAGAAGATGCATAAATGTCTCCTGATTCCAAATATGTTCTTAGTTTCTTCTGACATTTAGAATTAGTGTAATTGTAGTTCCGTGAATTATCCTTAATTTGGTAGTATTTTCTTGGCTAAAGAGTGTTTCTAGCCTCTGAGTGACAGCTTGTGCGTAGCGCGTTGTAGCGCTTAGAAACTAGCCAACCACATGTGTGGGAATTTTCGCGTCCCAAGTAATTTCGCGGAAGCTTTCTTTAGGAATTATTTGCGCGTAAAATGCAGGCATAAAAGGGGCTGCATTTCGGGATTTCAATCAGTTGGGGCGAGAGAGTTCGCAGTTATACCTCTTAACTTGGAGGTGCGAGAAATCCAAACCCATCACAGATTACTTTCTGAACTATAAAGTCAGAACCGAATCTGAAATATGACGATGACCTCATTACTGAAGTACCATATAAGGGAAGACCGTCCCTTGTTATGGAACTTTGACATGTTTATTTATGAACGGGGCGGAGCGTTATGCCGGGAATTGGCATAGCCCTCGTACCAGAAATTATGTGTTAAATGTTGTTGTAAATATTATTCCATAATTATTAGGCCTTCAATTTATAATCAGTGATTTTATACTCTTTCTAATAAACCAAACAAGCAAAGTTTAACTTGTTCAGAGAGATTGGTGCGCAGAAATTGAGAACGTAACCAATGACTTGTTTATATCCAGTTGAGACAACACAACCAGCTCTCGTAACGTAAACATACAGGGTGACGCGTAAAGTAATGTTTACTCGTATAGGGTGATCAGAAAATGAACCTTTACGATATTTAGAACTAATGAAAATCTTACACTGATGTAGTAACTCTTTGAATATGGAATTATGACTTTGTATATAATGTAATGTATATAATGATTGAATTGGAGCTGAAGAAAACAGCTAATTATAATACTTCTAAATGTATACATTTGTAATGGCTCATTACTCGTCTCAGAACTACTTCAGATACAGATAATCTATTTATATAACTCTATATAACCTGGTTCACTACCTACATAAACCCTCACTCAAATAATACTAGAATTACTTGGTGAATGAAATCGGCTGGTAGATGTGAAATGAATGTTTAGAGGCAGGTCTCTCAGGAGACATACAGTCTTCCCCTCAGCTGACTGATGTCTCGGAGACATTATAGTCTTCCCCTCAGGAGACATTCGTTCTCAATTGCTCGGATAAGGAAGCTGAAATTCCTTATACTCTTGATTTGATCCATGAGATCCTTATTAACGTCCAAATAGTGATGCCCCATTGACTATCCTAACTGAATCCAAGGCCGGAAAGGTAAGACTGACACGCTACCACATTTGTAGTCTTACAGGAGATTTCTTTATATTTATGATTACGGAGGCAAGCTCGGTTCCGTTACATTATGTAGAACGTCAGATTTAAATATTCAACAAACAAAAATCAACACCTAATGATTAAAACATGTTGGCGACATCGGAATGGAACGTGTGAATATGGTGAGATTCATCATTTGCATCTCCTAAGGACTTTAAACTTTTATTGTCATCTTGTTTGAAGACTTGTACCCAGGAATTACTTTTCTCCTTCAGTTTAGATGATTAGGACTTCTGAAATTGCACTTTTAAAAACGTTCGTTGAAAACAATACAAAATAGTTGACTATTGCGAGTTCATAGTTGTAGTCGCGACTAGTGCCAATATTGGCGACTAGTGCCAATATTGGCGACTAGTGCCAGTAATGGCGACTAGTGCCAGTAATGGCGACTAGGTTGCGGAAGCCTAGTTGGTAAGATTAATGCTGTTTCATTTGCCTAATAGAGAGATTCTTTATTAATTCCTTCACATGAAATTGTTTTTTTCTACAGGAAAGTGTTTATGGACAAGAAGAACTTCTTTCTGGATGCTGCCATAGGTCAGCCGTATGGGACGGTATGGGAAGTACAGAATGATGTCATTGTCAAGATCCAACCTGCACTTTCAGAGGCAAAGGCACTTGAATCAGGTATGACAGCCTTGTTGTTATTATGAATGAGGGAATTGAAAATGAAGATCCAAACTACCATTGGATAAAAACTTGTGGATTTGCCAGCTACACGCCTGCACCAGAAAAGGTTTTTTTTAAGATTTTAGATGTAAAGTGTGTTTATATTGGCCTGTGGGGGTGTGCACAACTGTGTTATGTGCAATAGATGCAGTGTACATGTAGATCATGCCATTTCAATCCACATGTCCATTGTTATTGTTAAGCTTAGGGGTTTCCCGTGTTCACGGTATTCACGCCGCAATTCACGGTATTCATGCTAAAATCATCAAAATCGCGGAATTTGTTAACAGTACCGTAAAATCGCGGAATTGTTATTTCAGCCGCGATAATTGTCCGACAAGCCGATTTTTACAGTTTTATTTAATAGCAAAAATCAATTTTCCGAATTCAAATATTTCCTTTCAAGACAATATCGACGCACAATGTACTGTGCATTCAACTCTAGGCCTACTTGACACGACTGATTGAAGTTCAATTGTATTAATATCGAATTTATTTGAATGAGATAAACAAAAGACCGTCTTCTTCTAAAGAAATATAGGTAGGCCTACTTCAAACTAAATTCAAAAGAACGAAGAGATTGTTTACAAACGCCACCCCCTTCAGAAAGGTTGTTAGTTGATAAAAAGTTAATCCAGGGCGTTCAATGGGTGATTATTCATTCATATCGATTGCATACAATTACTGTTGTAAAGAAAATACGGTACCGAAAATACTACACCCCGGGAAATACACGCACGTGCTAGTATTAAATCATGAACGACGCCATTGTAGACAACAGCAACATTGACATGTGATGATGAATAAATTACAATAGTAATGTTGTAAATAGATCGGAGTTCTCCGATTGGTTGAGATAAGGTTTGCCAACAACAGCAAACAAAATTCATTGATGAAAATAAATCATGTGATGATGAATAAATTACAATAATAATGTTGTAAATAGATCGGGGTCCTCCGATTGGTTGAGATGAGGTTTGTGTACGTGCGACTATAAATGTTTTCAGGTCACGTCATGACCTCTCGCAAGGAAAAACAAAATAATAATTTACATACAGTAACTTAAAAAACGTAGTATGAAAAGTATTAAAAACATGTTTATTGGGCTATTATTTGTACAAATGGTTGCGCAAAACAGCTTTATTATTAATATTAACATCGTACCAAACATTTTGTTTGCATTTAGTACGAAAAATAGAGATTTTATTACTACTTTCATGCGAAATTTCTAACAACACGTGTGTCATCAACGCAGCTACGGGCTGTCTTTAGTCACTGGCAAAAAAATGAGGAAGAAAGGCCGCCTAGGCCGCCGGGAATTGGTAATTGTTTCGAATACCTACTAAAAATACGACCGCCGCTCCGTAAATCAAGGAATTTCAGCGCGGTTTTTTCTTGAAATCTCAATAAACACGGTAAATCGCGGTTTTCACAAAAAATGCCCACGGTTTTCACCTAAAAAATTCACGGGAAATCCCTAAGCTTAGTTGTATGCATTCACTGTGGTGAAAAACGGAACATTAATATTACCATGTAGAGGCATGCCCAGGGTATTTATTATTCTAGACACTATTGTTCCACGGTCATTCAATAAGTTCTACCTCCTCCCTCATAAATTAACTCTAATATGAAAGTCAGCATCATGACATTCTTCATAGTTATAGCTCTGAATCATATAGCAACATATTTAAAGTAAAATGACAATTTGATATCTGTTTCATTTTTGTTTTGATGCATTCAAAGCCAGAGACAAGAGTTTGGACAACGGAAACAAAAATTAACTTCAAAATAAAATACATGTTTTTTGGTGTTTCTTTCTTTCTTTTGTGATAAACTGTTGTAGGCGTTTGGTTTTCACTGCATCTCCAGAAACGTACAATCTGTACTCGGACCAATTTATTATGAATTTGTAGCTGAGATTAAAGCTAAAATTGTGGAATGTTTCATAAGACTGGCTTATGTAATAGTTAGGCTATGATGTAGAAGGTAGAACTTATTGAATGACCCTCGTATAAAACAACTAGACTGGGTCCCCGCGTCTCTCTATTTGGCCGCCATCTTTAAAAATGGCGGACTAAATCGAGGGACTGGGAAAAGAACACGGCAAACAAGTGAATGGAAGTGTTTTGGGAAGTCATGACACTTCCGGTCACTTCTGACTTAACTGCCCTTGCTCAAGTCTGCCCGACAACAAGTCAAAGCTCCTGATTGGTCAAATTTAAACTGTAGCGGTTTTCAAGATCATCACGCTGCGCTTTGGGAGGGAAATCAGTTCGCCCTACTGCGTCTCGCGATGCACAAACGTGCGTGAAACCACCGACGCAGTGTGGCGTGAAAGTGCATGAATAAGCTCATGTTTATCAGCGCACACTTTTGGAACTGTATTCCTAAATATATGGATAAGTGAGAACACTATTAGTGATAAAGGCATAATAGTGATATTGGGTTCTTGTGGGCGTGTTATCAGTGTTTAACTATAGGTTATTTCTTTCTTTCTTGATGTTTAGATGACAGAGGAGGGGATAATCGTAACATAGTGGATGATACTAGCACACAGAAGTTGAGCCGTGAAGATATATCATCCTTGAAGGAAAGTGGACACTCGGGAGAGGTGGGTTATATAATTTATAAAAAAGTAGCTATGGATCAACAAATCATAGGTTGATCAGCAGAAAATCTTATTTTAAATCAACTTTTTACGGAGGGAATTTGAGATTATTTTAGAAGGTTTGATTTGTAACCATTTTAGATATTTATAAAGCTTTTAAACATGCATAGGCTAAAGGAGCATGAGCTAAAGGCCATTGTGTTTGGATAATTTGGTAAAATGGTATACTCCATCCAATAAGCCTTTCCATGGTATGACAAGCTCTCCACACGCCACTGCTCATTTGTATTTCCCTGGCTTTACCCAAAATGGAGTATGTCCTCAGCTATTCTATACCCTATTCTCTATTGTGAGCTTAATTATCAATAACAGCGCAAGGGATTGCATAATGAATTCTTGAGAAACAAGACACATGTAGTTACTGACCATACAGGCCTAGAAATTTGTCTCCAAGTGCGGGTCCCGCAGATAAGGTATCGCGCGAATCATTGATTCACGCAAACCGCGTATTAATTGATTCTCGCAACAACTTTGTGTGAATCAAAAATGTTTGCCCATATTGATGAGTCAATTAAAAGTGTAATGAGACTGAGTATGACTTGTTTTATTTCCCCTTTGTAGGTATAAAGACAGTCAAGTATCAAGCCATTTAGCCTGCCACTTGCCAAGATACAGTTAGCTAGCCTCTTCTACCCCAAAAAATAAAATAAAAATGTATTCATTATTTTGTTTATTAATGTCTATTTTCCATTTCCTGGTTCACAATGAAAGGCAAGCTGTATGTAATGTACGTTCCTGCATCTCCAACTAAGACGTTTAATTAAGATTTTGTTGATTTTGAAATAAATTGTATTTTTACATAGAAAACAGTGTTAAAAAATCATACTTTGATCAGAATGAATTAAATAATTTAGTATAAGATCTTAGGTTAGGAGTTACTATCCCTAATGGTATGGGTCAAGGGGTATTATGTGGGTTATTAAGGGTCAAATACGAGTCATCTAAGGTCCTGTTTTTTAAAAAAATATGTAAAAAACAAAATTGGCACGAATCAAACTTGATCATATTTGATTCACGCTGCTTTGTTTCTGTGCGAATCTTGGTGCGGATTCGCGCCGAATTTCTACCCCTGCCATATTCAAAACATGTGAGAAGAAATATCATTAGTTTGCAGTGCAGTTTCTCGCAAATCAAAGTAATAACAGTCAGTTATAGTACAAACAGATAATAATAAAACAGTCATTGATACATTTTTTATTAATCTTTAGAGCATCATAGAGCAGCTGGTTGAGAACAGCGCCACCTATAAAGAGAAGTCGGTGTTTTCTCAAGCCAAGTATCGGAAACGTAAACGAGACAAGTAAGTTCATCTAATAACTTTAATAAATAAATTTACTGACGGCGAACGGAGAAAATGTAGCAAATGAAGTGCAGTGGATCATGGCATGGGGTCCAGAGGCCTTTATGTCTTTTTAGGTTTTTTTAATGCACTTTGAGGGTTCCTGCCACATAATTTCTTGTTTTATAATTTTATCCACAAATTGTGTTTTTGGTTTTTTTGAGTGCCGGGCGGCCAGCCCAATTCCGGGCCCAGCATTGGGCGGGCTAGCCCAGTGGTGGGCGGGCCCGTCCGGCGCTGCCCGTCCTAGCTAGAACCCTGATTGGTGATGATCATATTGGTATTTATGATATAGGCAGGGCTAGAAATTTGGACTTGAGTCTGTGATTCAATTTGAGCATAGATTCACATACAAATTCACCTGCACATATATCATATGTGATGCAATCTGTGAAAACCTGTTGGATGTCGCAAAATGTGAACTAGGGATTATGGGTAAAACTAAAATTAAAAATTAAAAAATATATATATATATATATTGTTTTTTAGATTTTTTTAAAGAAAATTAAATTCCAATACTTTGTGTCATCATCTTTCATGAAATTTCGCCTTCAAAAACTTACTAAAAGTCACTTTTATTATTAACATTATAATGTTATTCTATTGAATTATGTATCTTTTTTGGCCTGTTTTCATGATTTCTTGTTTTGTAGCTTTTTATGACATCACAATCATCATTCACTCATAACTTTTTTTTGTAGTGATCGTAGAAAAATGATCGAAACAGTAATCAACACAGTTTTAGCTTTCTTATGATATAAATATCTTCAATATGAAAAATGCCACCATGTGGCGGGTTTTCACAGATCGCATCACATATGTGAATCAATGATTCGTGTGAATCAATGATTCGTGTGAATCAATGATTCACGTTCATACCATGGGCCGGGGGTCTACAACACCGTGGGAAAGAGAATAAAGGAAAAGCCAAATTGTGAATGGTATGACGGTTAAAGCGGCCGCGCAACTGCCTTGAGTAGGAGCAAAAAAACTGGCAACTGCTGTTGGCAAATTCGAGTTTGTTTAGACTTGGGCTAAATAAATTGTATTTATAGAAGTACTATTCAATTTGTTGTACATTTTGTTTTATTTATGTCCATTAGGCATCTAACAAGGTTTCAGATTGTACGTCCAAGCACCAGGCTGTTGTGTGAGATGTATTGGAACAGAGCTCCATCAAAAATAATGTAAGTAGAACTGTTTCTTATAATAAGACATGTGTTAGCTTGTACAGGTGCAATAGATTGTGGGTTCAAATGTGAATTTAGGTTCGTTACTGTTATTGAAATATGGATATCTTTATTTTAATCGAAACAAATAATTGTCGATCCGAGCATCACAATCCGAGCGCTCACATTCATCCAAAGGTTGAACACAGTCTTGCGATCACTGCATTTCAAAACATCAGGCGCACAGCGCTATCATAGTTATACAGATGCCACATAGTACTCAAAGGAATGGTTTGAAATAATTTGATTATAGTTTGGGTCATATCCAGTGGTCCTCTGACAGTATAGGGCAAAGGAAGGTTTTATAATGCATTTTGACCCATTTAGAATAAAAGACAGAATGAGCTCTAAATGAAAATTTAGGCTAACACTTGGGGGAGAGAATAGTTTATACAGGGGAACATGCACAACTTGGCAAAATGCTGTATAGTGTTTTATTAGACCATCACCTTTTACTGTACCTTTTTTGGTATGCTGCATTCTGTTGTATATTTATACACTATTTTATATTCTTCTTGTTGTATTTTGTAAAGCGCTTTGTGATCCTTTCGATGTAAGGCGCTATATAAATGCATGTTTTTATTATTAACCCTAAAACTCTTGATTACTACGAATTACTATGATGCGGTGTGCTTGTGTCACCCGGCTTGGCAGTTTTTCGATGATATAATAGCCCCAGGCCGGGTATATACAGGGCGGAATATACTCCGCCATGTATGGTTCCCCCCCCCCCCCCCCCCCGTAGCCTAGCGGTAGATCGTCTGCCTCTGAACTCAGAGGTCCGGGGTTCAAGCCCCTGGGGAGTGGGGGCACTTTTTCCCCTCGCTATTTGGCCGTGGAAAAAAATTCTTTGGAAAAGGTGCCTCGGGGTTAGGGTTATGAAAGAATTCATTTATTTCTGTGAAAGATAAGAAAAACCTTATCCACTCCTCTCTTCGATAGTTTTGTGTTGTGCTTCAGTCCTTTTCCGATTCATTATTGCAAACAGTTCAGAGCAGACACACTTGCCCATATACTAACTACAGCTAAGTTGTGTCAGTAGAGATAACAAGGCCTAATGCTGGGCACCATCACATGAACTATTCAATATGTGTGCGATCAAGCATATTACATTTTCATATCACAAATATCACATTTTTAGTTTTCTTACTTTACTTGATTTGAAATGCCAATTACAATGCACCGTTTTGCAGAAAACCCCATTAAGAATGGACAATTAATTCCAAAGATATGAGAAAATGAAGGGTTTCAAAACAAGCCATAACATAAAATGATACCTCAAAATCAATATTTGCGACTTCAGACTCATTTTGCTTGATCACATCACATAATACTCATCACAAAAAGTAATGAGACACAAATGAGCCAATATTTAACGGCCGAAAGGGTATGGATTAATCGAAGCAATAACTCAGTGCATAATTTTGTTCTGCATACTTTGACACCTTGACTGTTGAGGTAACGTTGTTGCGGAGTGGAGTTATTGTTATTTCAATGGTCGTAGGTCAAGTTTCAAAAGTGACAATCATCCCTATAGAAGCATTTTTGTACACGTGTGTAAAGCATAAACCTGATCATAGGGATGATTGTCAATTTTGAAACTAGACCGCCAACCATTGAAATGACAATAACTCCGCTCCGTTCCGCATCATGGCATCTCAATAATCCAGGTGTCAAAGTATACAGAACAAAATTATGCACTGGGTTATTTGCTTCGATTAATCCATACCCTTTCGGGCCGTTAATTATTGGCTCATTTTTAAGTGTCTCGATACTTTTTGTGAGGAGTTTATATACTTTCATTCAATTATCATTCTTGTCTTATTGATTATTGCAGACAGTTGAGAGCAGACACATTGGCTCAGATCTTAACTGCAGCCAACATACAGTCCAACACTAAGGTGATGTTAGTAGAGACAACACAAGGGTTATTACTGGGTGCTATCATGGAAAGATTAGCAGGTAAAGAACTGAAAGTCTCTCAGTGAAATTGATTTAAAACAGGGATGTTGCTGTTCTGTCAAAAACCTTGTATCTCCATCCGGCCTTCAGCATGTATACAGTTATACTTTGTATGTATAACCTTTGGGTAGTCTGCTCTAAACATTTTCAAGAGCCAAAAATACATTTATGAAAACCTTGTAAGTGCACATGAAGATGTATAGCAAAAATTCCGATGCATAACAGATTGGCAGTTGTACCAGGGGTGTGCCTCTCAGCTTGCCGATCGGGTCCACTTTTAAATTAAAGTTTAGTCAGCATAGAATTGATGGCGCTATACTGATAAGGCGTGATTGTAACAGACGATGGTAGACACGAACGGTCGTTAATTTTGAATTTCCATTACTTTCAATGTAACAATGGATTTTGCCCAGGATTTTGATTATATGACCCCATAAAATTCATCACACGTTGGAACTAAATTATTTCATCCAAAAACCGCTGGAGTTGGATAACCAACTCCAGTGTCAGTATCATTTTTTGACAGCAAGCTGTGTGTAAATCTACCGCGTGCACAGTGCCACCAATTCTATGCTGACTAACACGCCGGTCACCGACGCATTCCAGACGATTATCATAATTTATTCAAATATTCAAAAGGACCGTTTTCGCTACGTACGTTAGTATACAACTTTCCTATCCCAAAATTAATAGTATCCCTGGTTGTACTTGCTGAAGGGAAGGAAAAACATACAAGGTTTTGACAGAACAGCTACAATATAATCGTATATATATATATATACATGCAGAAACTTTGTGTTGTTTGTTCATATGTTACCATAAAATCAATAAAACCAAAGAAGTCATGGCATGATCCAAGCCTGGCATCAAAAAAGTCTCACACCTGAAGTGATACAGCAATTATAGATCATACATTCAATAGCCACAAATTCTAAACCATTATATCATATAAGTGGATTATATTATTGAAGATCGCATTACCAGCTTGTCTTTTTTGTATAGGGATCCATTAATTTGTCTCATTAACAGTGATAATGACATCTTTCAGTTATCATGAAAATCAATCCTGCTACTGCCCTGTTTTCAGATGCCCTGTTTCCTATTCCAATGGAGAAATACAGAAAGTGATAATGTTGTGAATAAACAAGCTTTCAGATCATATACAAATTAAAGATGTGACAAAGTTTTATACTGAGTTCTTTGAAATTATTGACCTACATTGGTTTGACCTTCTGATTGAACTACTCTTGCTTCAAAAATCCTATCACGACATGATTTCTTATGATTACAATACAAAGTACAGCCATTACATCATCATTCTGTAGTTTAATCAGCTCCAACAAATTGGCAAGAAAGTTGCTGTTTTTATCTCTCCACACGCAAAAGTTATCCAGGCATACTTGTGCTATTTTGGCATACGCAAGCGTCACACATTCGTTTTACAATGTGCTATGTTAGGGGTCGTCCAAAATTATCGCCATTTTCACTTACGTACAGAGCGTACGTAACTTTTTACCCCCCTCCCCCCCTCAAGTTACGTACGCAATAAATGGCGAAATTTTATTAACTTTTGTACTTTAAATAAAAAATCCTGCCTCTCAAGATCGCCATTTAAGTTACGTACGGTTGGGGTATATTTCGACCCCCTCTCCCCCTCTTACGTACGCTTTGTACGTAACTGAAAATGGCGAAAATTATGGACGACCCCTTACGCCGTGCAAGTGTTTTGCACGCCCATGCTCTTTTGAATTAATTTGCTCCTATAAACGGGTTCACCAATTTGGAACTGACTGAACTATAGTATTTACCGCCTTTCCCGTTCAATTATATTAGTATTTTTGGAACACTGGGTTAACAAAAAATGTAATGTTTTCAGATGCCTAGGGTTGGAGGTCAGGTCAGGTATTCTTTCATTATTGAAAAGAGTTAAGTAAAATAAATTGTCACTTGAAGTGCAAGAAAGTTGTTTTTGCATGTTTGGAATTTTGCAATAGAAACATAATTTTGCATAAATGTTAGTGCTTTAAATCAAGCATGTGCAACCTTTTCTTCCACCCGGGCCTCATTGTGATTTTGAGATCCATTCACGGGCCGCAGTGATTTTCAAATATTCCAAAACACATCCGGAGGAGGGGTAATAGGGGGAGGGGAATAGACACCATACAAATGAGGCATAGAGACGCACTGTATCTTACATTACAACATAATTTTACTTGCACAACTTAATCTACAAATAATTTAACTTAATATTATAAATTAAACTATGATCAATCCAAGACTTGTTTGCACATTATGTACATATAGGGAATATGTTATGTAAGATGCCATTTATAGAGTTTGTTCTAACATTTTGAATTGAATTGAGGTTGATAAGGAGGCTCACAATGAAAACACATTTGAAAAACAATACACCTTCAACTTTGAATATCCCACAACATTACAAGCCTGGGATAGCTAACATTAAATGTCAGGTCAACCTAAACAATTGACTCTGTGGGAAAAGTGCATATCTAAATCCATCTCACCTCAAGTTGAGGAGTAATGTCAGTTTGTCATCATAATATTGTGTGCATAACCCTAATGGGATGGCATATGTGAACAGGCAGTCAGTCCTGGCGCAGAAATGCTGTGCCAATGAATATAATAAGTACTGATGTCACCCCGCTAACTTGAGGTGACATGGTCATGGAGTATATTATATTCAGCTTTTAAAAATTGAAATGAAGAAATATTGGGATGTTGCAAAATAAATAAATTAACATTAGGCGGAAAACACCACCCTGCTCTAGTTAGGGCGGGTCAATCGGTCAGACATTCTTGGGTTTTTTGGGGGTGGGGGTTCCTGATTCTTTTTTAAAAATTCGATCATTTCAAAAAAATAATAATAAAAATAAAAATTGTCAAACATTTAAAAAAACAAAAACAATTAAAAACAATTTTGTAAAAAAAATAGAAAAGGAAATTCAAAAAATATGTTTCGGTCTTCTGTAGTCTTATGGATGATGTTTTTTTTCTCTCTCCTGAGTGCAGGTAAAGGGACCATTGTGCAGTTTCACTCTGAGGACCAGCCAGTACGTCTAGCCGTAGATCATTACAATTTCCCCAAGTCTCACCATGATATGTTGCACACAATGTTGCTGAGTCACGTCGGGAGTCTCCTCAAAGAGAACCACGATAGCACTGAGAGTATGGAGAGTGTATCTCAGGGGAATGTTACATCAATATCAGTTGAAAGCCCCATTGAGGCTAATAAAGGGAATGAGAGAACTGATGAACAGACTGTGAAACATGATAGTACTGGTGGCAGCGGGGATTCTAAATTGACCGTAGAGCAAAAAGGACACGATGATAAAGACAATGATACCAAGATGGAAGTGTGTAAGGATGTTGGGTCAGGAGAAACACAGGAAAAAGATGCTGTTGTCGTAGAAACAGTTGTGGTAAAGGGAGGCGCACATGAGGAATGGAAGGGCAAGGGTAGACGCAAGATTGAAACAGTGAGTATGATATTGTTACAAAGTTTAGTTATTGCTAGTAACATTCTGCAAGTTATGTAAAGAGGATAAGAACTTCAAAGAAAATCAAAGAAGATTTTAAGGATATCCCACAATGCATTGCGGGAGCACCAGCCAACTAAGGGTTTTTTCGTATGATGTTTTTGTTGAGCTCTTTTAAGTTTTAGAAATAAGACAAATGAACACTGATAACGAATGTATTCATTGTTGTAAACTAGAATCCAAGTGCTCCAACGGTGAATGCACTGTGATGCCATGCTTTTGTGCATATTATGTCTATGGGAACCAAGACGAATTGGAGATCAAATTAAGAGCATTTTGCAGAAACGCAATGCATTGTTGTGGTGTCTTTAAAATCCTCTTTACGGTAAAATATTAGTATCCTTAGTGCCCAAGAAATATGACTTATGTTCAGGGTGCACATAACCATTACGCACTGTAGAGTTAAAATACTGGCAATTTTTAACTCTCCAATGGTGATGGTCCAATCATGTATACAAATCTCAGGTCTGACTCAAAGACTAGTTTTTCAATATTTGCACATTTTTTAGCTTTTGGGCTTGCCTCTTAGCGTATTTATCTGCTGTTTAAAGCACAAATGACTTAACATCACTGTGTTTCCTTTTCTAATTGTCAGGAATATATTCCAATAAATCCATAAAGCACCAAATGTTTTTAAAGTTATGACCATATTATAAGGCCAAGGAAAAAAAGATCCGTCTCACATACCCATGCACATAAGTATGTGTAGTCACTTTTGCTGCATAACCCTACATGATGAGCCCTATTTGGGGCTTCTTTTTTTAGTTGTCAAAAATTGGAAGAGGGAGGGGGGGAAGGAGGCGGGATTGGGCCAAAATCACAATAAACAAAGAATTTCCACATTAAGCATAGCTACTTTTTCTATAAAAAAAATAATTAAAAACCCTGCGTATCTCATAGCTATTTTCCCAAATATATGTGAGACAGATCTTTTTATTTTTTGGCCTAATGTCATGGTTCTCTTCTGTGCTTTATGATACTGGTTGACTTTATTGTCAAGTAACATTTCAGTATTTCTCTGAATTATATGTAGCCGGAAGAGAAAGCCGCCAAACTTGAAAGGCAGCAACGTAAACAGGATGCACTCAACAAAGTCAAGTCAATATTGCAGCCTAGGGACATGGATGCGTAAGTACAAGGGGCAAAAACACCTTAGATAATCCTGATTGAAATGGTATAGATAGATCTGTGGCACTACAATTTCTAGTCTTGTTATTTACATGATTGAAGTATTTTCAAGTTTTGCTTAAACACAAGTTAAATAACAACACAATTTTTCAGAAATATATATATTTTTTATTGTTTCGTATGCATTCACATCATTATCATTGAATTTATAGCACAAAATTCCCTAAGTTCAGTTAAGTATACATGTACACAAACAAATAGACCTGGATACAGTGTTGTAGCACCACATTAGCCCCACATCCGATGGCAAACTTAACAGCCACATTTCTTATTATAAATAGATATGTCCAAATATGATAAGCTTGACTTTAATGGTTCAAATTTTCTCTCAACTCTTCAGTTATATAGAGACTCCCTAGTGTTGATTAGATGTCAAATTTACATAAAATTGCCACTTGATTAGCGATATCACAAATGAGTGGACTACATTGGAAAAAGGCAATGGAGGAAGAGGAACTGTAGGATATCTGCAGGGAGGAACCACTGACATGTTACCTAATTATTTCAATTCGATTTTGTCTAACAGAAAAACAGGCCAAATTTAAAAGAAAGTGTGCACATTTGGACCGAAACAAACCTGGTTTAAACCTGAAAATTGTTAGATATAGTTAACTAGAAACTGATTTTGTGAAGAATGTCTTCAGAAAAGACTATCATAATGTCGTTTCGTTTTAAATCTTAGAATCAAATCTTAGAATTAAAAATGGGTATAACCTGAGATGAATATACCTGAAGGGATAAGAAGCACTGTTCATTCCTGTTATGTGAAGCGATCAAGGTCTAAACGGTATTCTTATAGTTGATGGCCAATCAATTATCATCATTCAGTATAATTTGTAGCACGACCTCATTATTTGAGTTACGGCGCTATTTCAAATATAGTGTTATCCACATGTGTGTTACAATCTTCTAAACAACCTGAACACACTGCAGTTATGGACGGTTACCGACATACACACTGTGATAGATTTCTAAAATTATTACGCATTTATATTGCTAAAATTATGGCATTTCAGAAGAAGTACATGCCATGCCAATTAAAACCTACTAAAGCCATACTTCAACATATAAACAATGTATTATGATATTCAAAGTTCATGGTTTGTGTTTAGATTTAATATGAATTGAAATACAAAATCCAGATGTGGTTGTGCTGATACACTTTACTGTTGATGTATAAAAATACCAAATTTGTTGTGTTTCAATTCACATATAATCTAAATTCCAAACACAAACCATGAACTTTGAATATCATAATACATTGTTTATGTGTTGAAGTAGAGAACTAGTAGGTTTTAATTGGCATACCTTTTTTCTGAAATGCCATAATTCTAGCAATATAAATGCGTAATCATTTTAGAAATCTATCACAGTCTGTATGCGTAATCATCATGATCATGGTTTAAACCCTGAAGTGAGAGTAGGACAAATCGACGCATACGCACAGCCTGTTTTGTAGGTTCTGCTGGGGTTAGTATGCACATTGTTGGTAAACAAACTGACCAATGGTTCTTTTATTATTAGAGTGAAAGTTCGTCTATGACCTGATTCTGACGTCACATTTCCGAAGGGTCAATTCCGTCAGTTTGAGTTATTCGTGTGCTGATGAAAGGTGTAGCAACACCTAAAAATTTCAGGTAATAATCTTGTTGAGAACGAAAGAACAATTTAAAATTAATGGTATTTCATGTTTATTTTCAACAACAAAATTCATTTCAGACTGGTGATAGTGTGTAAATTCCAACCTAGTCCAATTCTGATGGCTCTGATTCAGTTTTTATCCAAGTCAAGACGATTTGTTGTGTACTGTTCCAATAAAGAGGTGAGTGAATTTATTTGTTGAGTATTACACTATCTAAGAAGAACATTAATTGATCCAAACAAGTCCTATCATTAGGCAACAAAAAAACCCCACAAAAAAACCCCAAATCCCCTGTACAATTGAACGACCAAATGTCTAGACAAAAGTTGTTAACAGATTGAAAAGAATTGTGTCATTTTGAAAGAAACAATCAAATGCTTGCTTGGCTGATCAATCAAACCTGAAAGGTCTGTTCACCCGTAGAAGAGGTATTTTTGTCCCCTAATGGCTTGTATTCAGTTACTATCAAAACCCATGGCTCATAGCTTCAGTTACAATCCAAGTTCATGCGATTTGTTGGCTACAGTTTTATTAGGAAGTCACATATATGTTATTGAGGCTACAGTGTTGTGAATATGTCCATACATGAGTGCTTCCGTACAGTTTATTCGGTCGTCCATGATTGGTGGATGGATAATTAACATACATTAGACTAGGTATTGAAACCATAGCCCATTTAATGTGTTCTGTTCTAACAAAGATCTATTTGAATTGGAGTCATAGCTCACAAATTGACCTGAACACAAGATTTAAAATAAATCACATTTCATAACCCCTTTATTCTAATAAGGCCAACAAACAAAACATTTTTGTGTTGCCCTTCCCTTGGCGACCGACCCTAAAATCTAACCCTAATTCTTTTTTTTAAGGATATATATTTTACCCAAATTGTCAAAATATTACTATTCTTTGCTTGAAATGAATAAGTTTGCTTATAAATTGTTATTAAACTATTATCACTATTATCACACTAGAAACATTAGTCAAATTGACTTTTACCAATTTTGTCTCGACACGAACCACAGTCTGTCAGTAATATTTGTCAGTAAAAAAGAAGAAGAAAATAAGGAACATCGACTGACTAATCCCTCTACCAAATAGGCAAACATTGCAAGGCTTGTGTTTATCCGCACTTGAAAATAAACCAACCCAGAACACTGTTTCTCATATCAAAAGGTTTTGAGCTATAATGTACCCTCATTTAAATTGTTATAAACACCCCAAGGTCGTATCCCGTGATGTGATGTGTGTGTAGGGTAATGTATGGATGAACACCATTGGTTTATACAGACTCTGCGATTCCGGGTGCAATTCACTTCAAATTTCAAAAAGGCGTCTAACCATTTGAGCCACAAAATTGCAATATTTCTAATAGATTTCAGTGTCTGACTCAAAAATGCTCAACAACAGCGCTCCGCCAGATTTCACATAGGAAACGGCATGGTTTTTTATAAAATAAGGATCAAATACAATTTGTATTCCTCTCTCCTGTACTATGTGTTTGGAAAAAGAATATTTCAAGAGAGGATATGTTATTTTCACACTGATATCTATTAATAGGGTTTTCGAGCTGTGAACTTTGTTTTTCATTTTCTTATCCGACTTTAAAGCAAAAGACATCAATTGTGAAAATGTCAGATTAAAAACCCATGTCATTTAGATAATTCTACAACATTTTATATCCAATAACAAAAAAGGTTTCCTATGCCAAATTCCATCAGGTTTCCTGAGAGCATATGTCAGTAAATTATGATGACTCCTAATGAATTTATTGTAAATGCACAATTAGTCCGAGTTGAGTTTTAGAACCAACTTTGAGGATTGACGTGTGGCCTAATTATAAATGAGGGCAAATTCCATTAAATTGTGAAATATTTAAATAATTATGTTATGTTTGAGGTTTGAACATGCCAAGCCACATTTTCATAACCAAAAGTCAAGTAAGTTAGTCACCATTTTTGACGCAGGTAACCCTGAGGCTCTGTTTTATTAAGGTTTTCTTTTCTTGTACAATTTCAGCCCCTTATGGAATGCTACATGAAATTGAGGGAGAGAGGTGGAGCTATTGATTTGAGATTGACTGAGACATGGTTAAGGAACCATCAGGTGGGTACACATATTATTCAACACAGATATTATTTACTTACATGGTAGTAATATTTAGGTTTGTGAACTTTTTCTTGGAAAAAACAATATTTTTAGCTTCCTTCAATACCAAGCTACAATAATTGAGTTTTTTCCATTTTTAAAACACATACAGGCATGCGTGGTTCAGCGGATAAGTTTGCACTTCACAATACAAAGGTTGTGGGTTCGAGTCCCGTTGTGGCCAGCGTGTTGTGTCCTTGGGCAAGACACTTTACTGCGCTTGCCTCTTTTCACCTAGGTGTATGGGTACGGGCATTACTTAATATTGGGGAAGGTAAAACAGACTTGTTGTGCGGGAGGAGTGGCGAACCCCACAGCAAACATTTCAAGGAGAAGTCTGGCCCAAACGCCAAGGAAAGAGAGATGGGCACTCCACGCGCGAGCTTAGCACGGCACAACTCTTTACTTTTACTTACTTTAATGGCAAGGGGGTACCCCACTGAATTCAAAATACAACAATCAAAATTGCTTCAATTAAGCTGAAAGTATACCAAATTGTTCGTCTGATCACAAGGATTCCAAAAATGTGTCCAATGTTTAATTATAGAGTTGTGAAACAAGACATTGACCTTTTGAATATATGGGGTCAAAGATTAAACTTGCTCCGTCCGATTCCAACAAGCAATATCTCAAATTGTTCGTCTAATCACAGAGCTTTCAGAAAAGGTAGTTGTTACTTCCTACAATAGTACAGTACAAATGCCCATAGGCCTATATACAGATATAGCACCAAACGGGACATAACCCCTATATCGATAGGTGTCAACTGCTGAAAATGACACTTTCATCATTCCTGCAACCAGACGAACAATTTGAGATATTGTATTCTTATATCATGCATAACTTTTAATTTTCTACTAATCATGACTTTTTTACATTTGCCTTTCAACTCTGTTACGAAACATTTTTTGAATCGTTGTGCCCATGCAGACATTTTGGTATGCTTTTCAATTTAATTAAAGCCAGTTTCAATGTTCTACTCTTATATCATCATTATCATCATCATCGGTCCTCCTTGGACGGAACAATGGAAGCAGCTTAGTTGCTTCCAGCATTCTTTCTTGGCTATTTGTTTACTCCATTGGTCGGCCATGCCTAGTGGAGGTATGTATAGGAATACATATTATGTGTGTGTGAACAGATACAGATCCTGGATGATCCCCTACTCTTTACATGCTTACGTGCTGGGGATAGCTCTTCTATATAGGGGTAGCCATTTTGAATTGAGTGAGCGGGGGACCCCTTGCCACATGTTGACAAAAATTGAAACAACTCAATAAATGTTGCTAAATAAGATGTGACTGGGAATATTTTACTTTTTATACACTTCAATGTTTAAAACCAGTTATAGAAGAGTAAAGAAACGGTTTATAAAAACTATTTTAGTGTATTTCCGGAAATCAATATTTTGAGGGAAAACACCTTTTTCTTTCTGGACTTTCCAAAATTAGGGTCGGTAATCATTTGTACATAAAAAATGATTTTGTCAGTTTTCAAATTGAGGGTAGGTCGGAAATGGGCAAATAAAACCATTTTTTTAGCTAAAATACTATAATAGTGAGTGTCGTAATGCTATAGACATGTCGCAGGGTGGGTATAATGACGAAATCCTTCTGCTGTGTTTTTATCTACTGCTTGTTGTATAGTTCAACGAAATGGTCATGGGGGTAAACTCGTAGACAAAAACTTATTAAAATCAATTGACACGATGAACACAATTGATTGAATGCCCGATGAATATCCTTTTATTTATTAATGCTGAGATGGATGATTAAATACATGTATATTAACTTGAAGATAAACTTAAACTTACAAACTTGAAGATAGAATTGTAAATACTAATAATTCAACTTCTGAAAATGGAGTTTATGACTGAACCGTTTACATTGAAGACCTGATCGAATGTAATTCAAATTGACTGTCCTTATTTTTTTACATGGATGGACTTAAGTAGTAGTTGCCTAGTTACTTGGTAAACATGTATAAACAAAACTAAAATAGACCTCTGCTACAATATTGAATGAGTCACACTAACACAATTACCAAATACAACTTTAAACTCAATGAACTGGTGAGAGAGATATTATGATCAAGTGGACAGACCTGTTGACTGTTGACACTTTCAAGTAGAGTTCCCAGAACATAATAAAGAGCCAATCCTAAGGATTAAGATTAAAGGTATATTATGTGATCTTTTCCAGGAGACGCCCTCAATCCTCGAATTTTTTTTTGAAGCAGATTTTCTTGCAGATTTACATTTCTGATCATAAATTGTAAATATATTCTGAGTTACAGAGCGATACGATTCCTAATTACCTCCAAATCATGATTTTAGAGTGAATTTAGAGTGAAAATATAAACTGTCGGGAATGGTATCGCCCTGTAACTTGGAATGTATTTATGATTTATGCAAGAATATCTGCTTCAATTTTTTTTTATGATTGTGGGTGTTTCCTGGAAAAGATCGCATAATATACCTTTTAGTATGAATAGCTAAAACTTAACATTACATTTATGATATGGTAATATGATATGGTAACTCATACAATTGAATTTCAATACAATTCTTTAAGAAGGATAAACCATCAATAAACTATCTACCACCTCTGTTACAGCTTGAAATCCAAAAGGAATGTTGCAAATTAACAACATTGTGGCAATATAAGAAGTATGAATTGAAGTGAATAAAATAAAACCATTTTGATGATCAACTTTCCTTGATCAAAATGTAAAAACTATAAACAATGGTTCGAAAATATCAATGCCACTAAAGATAGAAATGACTCAAAACATGATTATGATGGAATAGAAATAAACATTTTAAAACATAGCTAAACATTAAATTATGCACGATGAAAGTGCCTGTTACAGACATAATTTCACCAAGGCGTGGGTAGGTGTGTAAACCTGGAAGTGCGTACTGTAAGCTTTAACAATATCCTTATTGGTGAAACGTGAAATCACCCGCGCAAGCCAAAATCTTCAAAGACAGGAACGCTTGTTTCTGTTGAAATGTTGTGTTGAAATGATACTCTATGTGTGACCCACCTGTGTGACTAGCATCTGTATGCAAAGCATTTCTAAAAGGCCTATCATCAAAATAAATAATTGTTGATCATTTCAAATCATTCCCTCGCGTGTGCGACATCTGCTTGGCCACAACAGCGTTGCGCGCCTGTTGTTTTGGAATGCAGTGCATTGCCAGACCGCGTTAAACATTTGGATGAATGCGAGCGCTCAGATCACGACGCTCTGATCAACAATTGTTTGTTTTGATTGTAGTATTCAATATTGGGTACTGTTAAAGTGGTCATTTTTCACACAAACAATTGTTTCTTGCTTTGCCGATTTTTACCTGTTCTGCATGTTTTTTGAATTTGCGATTTGTAGCTTCATCAAAAGGCCTCAAAAAAGTAGGGTAGGTCGGTCAGATTTTTTAATTTTTAATTTTATTTTCCAAATTTTAAAGTACCTGAATACCAGAAATAAAGGGGAAAATAGTGTTAAATAAATTTTTTCATTTTCTAAGTCATAAACAGGACTTTAGATTATCCACATGGGTGTCAATGATGGTTTTTTTCACACACAAAATTGTGAAAAAATGTGTGTTTTTTTGGGGGGGGGGGGGCGGGTTAAAAAAAGGTTGATAGTGACACGGTCAGGACTGTTTTACAGGAGGAGGGCAAGCAAACAATTAATTTGTTATGGCCGTATGCAAAAGAATATTATATATTTGCGTGTTATAATGTTTACAGAAGCTGATTTGAACATGTTGATTATGTAAAGATTGACCCGGGCAATTGTAATACAACTATTTCACCTTATTATTTAGTCATGAAACCAAGCATTATATGGTAGGAAAATGATTATCTAATGTATATTGACCAGTTTAATTGAACACAGCTATAATATTCAATAAAACGAATTTAAACTATACATCCCCAACCTGTGTTTATTTGAAATTCGTGCCCGGTTGTTTGTGTCGAAAGTGCTGATGGGATAGCCATCACAATATTGTCATGTCATTGTTACTAAAACCACCTCATCAGCAACAGGTTGGTGCACGTAATCACCCAGGAATTCAATGCATAAATCGAAAATATCAATACATGAAACAGAGATGTGGAAATCAGGAAATCTCATAATTGTTTCATCATAGCTTCAATCAATATGGCGACGTCCATCAGGTGATTTGTTTTCTTTCTAAAGTCGATTTTGCCTTAGCGCTGCATTTTAAAAACTTTAACCTACGGATGTGGTCTGTATAATACTAATGCTACATATCTGAGCGCTAAAGTTCCATGGCAAGTATTTCCTTTAAACTGTCAACATAGAGCATACCTTTTCAGATCAATACTGTGGAATTTGAACACATCTGGCATCGAAATGAAGTGAGGTTTTTTTTATGGTTTTTCGTAAGATATTTCTTGGCAGTGCTTTAATGTCTATGTCAGGCCTTCTCAATTAGATTTTGTGAAGCACCACTTTTGAGATGTAAGTGATCTAGAAGCGGCACTATCACTGCGCGCGTAGCGAGCGAAGCGAGGGGGTACAGGGCTGTCCTTTTGAAGCTCATGGGTTAACCCCCTTTTAGGAGAGCTATATTTGCATGCTATAGGGTACAAGAAATAAAGAGATGTTGATGGTAAAATGTACAAAAAAATTGTAGCAAATGTAGTGATAATCAATTATCACTACATTTTCTACTACTGATAATCATGACTTGCCCCACTGCAGTTAGTGGCTGAAGTGGCTCTTCATGCTTCTGCGATCTGGTTGAATTTGGGGATATATTTTGTCTTCTTTTTTTAAAATATTTTTTTGTTTTTTGTTTCATGCGTTCTTCCGCGCGCCACTCTGACTGATGTGCGCCACAATTTGAGAAGGCCTGGTCTATGTGGTCGTTTCTGTTTAGCCATTTTGGTGTGAGACAAACACACATGTCTTCATTTGCTTTATTAAAAAGGTAATTCCCACTTGATTATCTATGTGTTTCAAGATCCATTATACTACTGACTATTTTACTGTTTCTGTCTTACACTATGGTTGTTGACCAGATTTGGATGTGGTTAATTGAGAGATCCACTTGTATCAACAAAATTTAATTTGTACTGATGAAAGTTTTAAAAACAAATACACAATAATAATGATATTGATTAATATAGTGTACTTCAACAACAAACAGTTAACAATGATTAACTAGTAATGCCTCATTAAAAGTAATGCATATTATGTATCAATATTGCATGAAAGAAGTTTGGGTTAAGTGATTTCCAAGTTTGCCCCCCCCCCCCCCCCCCCCCCCCCCAAGTACATTTTATTTGCAAAAAAGAGGATATTTATGGATCAATTATATTTTACGACACCCATCTGGGTCTTCTGGACTTGTTGTGGTCTTTATTTGTTTTCTTTATTTGTCACTTTGGTGCTATAGTATAAAATCTTTTATGTCAATACAAGCTCCTTTTAAGTTCCTTGGCAGTTATTTATAAAGCAGTCAGCACCGTTTCTATCACATAAACTTGTATTTTCCAGCAAGATTCTGAGTATGTCTTCTGTGCAGTGTTTCTAGAAACGTAAGAACAGTCACTACTACTTCCAGTCCTCCCATGATAACAAAGCCCAATGTGTAAGACCCAGTCAGATCAAAAGTCGCTCCTGCATCGAAATATAAAGGGAACACAAATTCAGATCAAAGTGTGTGATAGGATTTTACAATGGGTATTCATAATAAGTATGTAAAGAGCTAATTCAACAGGTTTGCTTTTAGACAAGTTAAACATTTGGTTCTGAAGAAGTCAGAGCTAATCATGACTAAGCTTTGCACTTTTTAATTTGTCCTACGGCGAATCTATTAATTTCTTAACCTGTGATAATTCTATTTCATGTACAATTTATAATAAAGTTAATGATTTGAAGTGTACTCATGCGAATGATAATTGTTATACCGGTTGTTATAGATGTGGGTCTCAATTCCATACAAAATATACCCAGGAATATGCAATTGAAAGGAATGTATATAAGTATTCCAACTTCCGATTTGTTAACCGGTTTGTTAGGTTATGAACAATAAGTTGTTATCAAATATGATACAATTGACACAGTGACCCTGAGTTTGGCACGATATACATTACCCGATTGTGAGACAAAGACCCAGATTAAATGGTGACAATTGTAACATGTAATGTGAACGTTTTAAAGAATGAGGTATCCATTCACAATCACAGTGAATGGAGGGTAAACTTAAGTTATGCCGACATGAGAATATTTATCGACTGATTAATGCTCATATTCTTACACCTGGCGTCTTTATATAGGCCAATCCAACTAAGGAGGGGGGGATCAGCTCCAACGGCAACAGAAATCAAACCTGGTTTTCAATAAAAGGACTCTTTTTCCAAACTGCAAATGGAATTGGTTTTGTTTGCAATTTTGATTAATGGACTGACATATGACAAGTTCTTTTACTAAACCATTACAATGTGCATAGCATGACTGTCACCATGTCACATGAGCAGAATATTGTTATATTGGAATGCTGAATCTTTCATAACAGGATTAGGTCGGTTTCACATGGATACATAACCAACCAACCTTGACTCCACTTTTTACACCAACAGTCCAACAACAACATGTATATCCCATTGTCAAAAGGAAGTACATGGCTTGGTATTTGGAAACACACAGCCTCCACTCCCAAAAGGTGTGTCACTTAGAGAAAGCTGTGGCAGTTACAAATGTTAAGAGAATTCTTCCCAATCCCAAGAATGGATTTTTGTACCCATTATCCGCTTTTGGCTTGTCATAGGCCGATATCCGAGGATCCACATGCCCCCACATGCCTGGTTGGTTTTAGCCTTTATGAAAGTTGAGAATATTTCCACAATTCCTTTCTGGGAATGCCAATCCCTCTAATTTTGTAGCCCATAAAAATGTCTGCCATATCTGCTTGTGTATGGTAACCTATAGATTTGGCTATATGTTCTAAAACTCAGATTTGATTATTAACTGGATTCTTTGTATGTGCTATGGATAACTCATACTTTTCTTTCTTCTATTTCTTTCTCTTCTTTATTTCATAAAGCCCCCATGGTGTGTGAGTTAAACCAAAATCATAACTCCATTCACATCAATATTAACATGATGAACAGTATTTGTTTTGTAAATATTAAAAGCGGTTTAATGAAGAAAGGTATGAAGAAGGAAAAAGAGAGATGGATTGAGCAACAGTGCCAAGGGATCGAAGAGAACCTTCGGCAGAACAACAGCAAGAAAGCATACAAGCTTGTAAAAGACCTGACTTCCACAAAGCAAGGACGAACCACCACCAGACAAGACAAGGGTGGAAAATGCCTTACTGAAGAGAAGGACATCCTGAAAAGGTGGACTGAGTACTGTTCAGACCTGTATAACCATACAGCCTCAGGTGACCCAGAGGTCTTGAACGTTCCTCCAGCAAATGACACTGAAAACTATCCCATTCTTCGGGCAGAGGTGATAACAGCTGTAAACTCACTGAAGAAGGGGAAGTTAGCAGTAGTTGACAACATCTCAGCAGAGCTTGTCCAAGCAGGAGGAGACACCATGATCGACATCCTTCTAACTATTTGCAACAAGATCTGGCAGACAGGAGAGTGGCCCGCACCTTGGACACAGTCAATGGTCATCACACTTCCCAAGAAAGGCAATCTTCATCAGTGCTCTAATTACCGCACGATCAGCCTCATCTGTCACCCAAGCAAAGTCATGCTAAAGGTCTTACTAAACAGACTGAATCCACAAGCAGAAAAGATCATTGCTGAGGAACAGGCAGGCTTCAGACCAAAGCGTAGCACTACAGAGCAGATCCTTAACCTTAGGATAATTTGTGAAAAATACCTTCAACACCAACAAGACCTCTACCATGTCTTTGTGGACTTCAAAAAGGCGTTTGACAGAGTCTGGCATGCAGCCCTGTGGTCTACCATGAGGATGTACAATATCAACACCAACCTGACCAGAGCCATTGAGAACCTCTATAACAAGGCCTCCAGTGCAGTCTACCTCAACGGTAGCTGAGGGGGAATGGTTCAAAACAACAGTCGGGGTTAGACAAGGTTGCTTGCTCTCACCTACTCTATTCAACATCTATTTGGAGAGAGTAATGACTGACGCTTTGGAAGACCATCAAGGATCGGTCAGCATCCGAGGCAGAATAATCACCAATCTGCGTTCGCCGATGATATTGATGGACTAGCCGGGTCAGAGGGAGAATTAGCAAAGCTTAAGTCAAAGATCAGACTGATGAACTCCTTGGTTACCACGATATTCCTATATGCGTGCGAATCGTGGACCCTAACAGCGGACTTAGAGAGGAGAATCCAGGCTGCAGAGATGAGGTGCCTTCGCAAACTCCTTGGTATTTCCTACAAAGATCACATCACCAACGTTGAAGTCAGAAAAAGAATTGTTGCAGCCTTCGGCGCTTATAAAGACCTCCTAACCACAGTGAAAAGACGCAAGCTACAGTGGTATTGACACGTGTCACGAACAACAGGACTTGCCAAAACGGTATTGCAAGGCACGGTGCCAGGAGGGCGAAAGAGAGGTCGGCAGAGAAGAAGGTGGGATGACAACATATCTGAATGGACTGACTTAAAGCTTAGTGATACCTTGAGATTGGCAAAGAACCGACAAGGATGGAGAAAGCTGGTGGTCAGGGCATCTTTGGTGTCCCAACGGTCGACAAGACTACGGGATAGATAGATAGATAGAAAAGCGATTTGGGATTGTCATAGTGCAAGAAATTTGATATGTGTAAGCGCCATCGTTAGATCATGTTTAATGATATTGCCATAACAATTAATCTTGTTCAGCACAGTGGCCACAGATTTGCCTAAAATAATCACTATCTGTCCTTCATACTTACCTACAAGTGGTCCTCCAATCAAAGCCCCAAAGCCCATAAAGAAATGTGTCCATCCTATAGCTGCCATAATGGCTTTATCATCATCCTCAGCAAGATTCTTAGCTATCACTACAGTGACAGCATACCCGGCACCGATAGCACCGCCGGCAATGAAAGCCAACACAGCCATTGTGGCGTAGGCTTTTGCAAGTGGGTCAAACAGGAGTGCCACTGCACAGGACAAATGAATCAGAGCAAAAAGCATGGTGTCACTAAATATCTTACTATCCAGAGGGGGTCCGGTGCCAGCCCGACCAATGATATTTCCAACTCCTCCTATGGAAGCCAACAGTGCTGCATCAACTGTTGGGATGCCGTGATTGAGGGCGTTTGACACCAGGAACAAATGCCATCCGGTGAACTGTATCGAGGCAGAGAGAAAAATCAATTGATAGAGAACAAACCGCGGGTTCTTGCTAAATACGGCTAAACTTAGACGCTCTTTCATCAACTGAGCAAATTGTTTAATATATCTCATGTATTTACTGGCGATTTCTGTTTTGTGATCATCATCATCGTCACCGTATAATCGAGAGTAAGAGTTACTTTCCTTGAAGGCAGATGTAGGAGGTCGCATCAAGGCTCCGGCAACAGTGGTGTTTAGTTGTGCCACCCCTAGGATGAGAGACGCCCCACGCCAGCCGTATTTGTCAATCAGATATTCGGTGACAGGCGGTAGAATTATCATTCCCACTGCACCTCCAGCTGCTGAGATGCCATTCGCGAGACCAAACTTGTTGTCTGTGAAGTACATGAGTAATGGGGCCACTGTGGGAACCTGTACCATGCCATATCCGATACCTAGAAATGATAGAGGATTAGAAATAGAGAGCGAGACACTATTTTATTGGTTTATCATAAATTTGAATTCATTGTTCTTATCATCATACAGGGTGTCCCAAAATTGCCTGTAACTATTTTTTAATCTTTGGCCAAACAAATCATAGTATAAAGAGTGTAAAAAACTGTCAAATTTACCTTGGAACAATTGCATTGATAGAAAGTTGTGATTTGAAATGTCCACTTGTTAAATTGTATAAAATGCTTGATTCAAAGTAATGTCCCTGCTTATTGATAGTTACCCAAAATGAGCCATATTCACAGGATTATAAAATGACAAATAAACATCATTACCAGTGTTTAAACTAAATTCACTTTCATTTGATATCAAACATGACATACTTTGAGCAAAACTTGAGTCAATGACCATTAGTTTCTAATTTCCTTTAACAGTGCATCATTTCAAAGCTTATAATGTGATCTTTTAAACTTGAATACAGGGTGTATCAAAAAAATTAAGACACTTTGGTTGGTTGGTTCGGTCCTGTCATGACTGACAGCTCGTGACCTTACAAATACTACGCCACAAATAACGATTTTCAGCAAAGGAGTAACAATCACGGAGCGGGTGTCCAGTGATCAACTTTATTTGGTCAATCCACCGGGAACGAGGTCTGCCTCTCTTGCGCTTCCCTTCAATCATGCCTTGCATGATCATCTTCTCCAGGTTATTACCCTTGCGACGTGAGATATGGCCGAAGTAGCTCAGCATTTGGGTGTTGATAGCATGAAGGAGTCGTTTAGACACCCCTATTTCTTCAATAATACTGGCATTGGTCCTTCTCATTGTCCATACGATACGAAGCATACACCTCCAACACCACATCTCGAAAGCAGCTATTCTGTTTTTGTCAGCTTTGGTTAGGGTCCACGTCTCACACGCATACATGGCAATTGGAAATACAAGGGCTTGGACAAGCCTGGTTTTTGTTGCTCTGGTTATTCCTCTGTCAGCCCAGATCTTACTTAGGTTCTAGCCATTGCTAAACGGTGTCTGATCTCTTGGCTGCAACCACCCTCTTTGGTGATGCCGAGAAAGTTGAATTTTGAGACCAATTCCACCTCATTACAATCAATTATGAGAGGCTCTCCAACACCATCTGTGCCTATGGACATGATCTTGGTCTTGCTGACATTTAGACCTAGGCCAAGCTGCTCACTCTCCACCTTGACTTTCTTCAGGAGTTCCGCCATCTCTTCCATATTTGTTGCAAACAGGGTGGTGTCATCGGCATAACGTAGATTGTGTATTTGGTATCCACCTACTGACAGCCCCCCTGGCCAATCTCATTATAGACTCTCACGTCTCATTATAGACTCTGCATAAAGGTTGAAGAGTGCTGGTGAAAGTATGCACCCTTGACGTACTCCCTGACCTAGAGCAAACCAGTCACTATTTCCTTTCTCAGTGCCAACACAGGCAGCTTGACCATCATACAGATTGCGAATTAGGTGGATGAGGTGGTAAGGGATTCCCATTTCTTGCAGTGCTGTCCACAATGCCGAATACCTCACACAATCAAAGGTCTTAGCGTAGTCTATGAAGCACATGAAGACCTCCCTCTGGTATTCAAAACATATGTGACATATATTGGCTATCTGATCTCTTGTGCCGCGGCCTTTCCGGAAACCGGCTTGCTCAGCAGGAAGTTCACGTTCAAGGTGAGGTCTAAGACGTTCGTTGATGATGTGCAGCAGGATTTTGCTTGCATGTGATATCAGAGCGATGGTACGATGATTTTTACATTCGCTAACATCCCCTTTCTTTGGAAGTGTTAGGAAATTTGATCTCTTCCAATCCTCTGGCCATACTCTTGACTTCCACACAGTATTGCACAGCTTTTGCATAATAACTGCTACAGAATCATCAGCTTGCTTCAGGAGCTCACTTGGAATATCGTCTAGACCAGGTGCCTTTTGACTTTTTAACTTCTTGATGGCTTCCTGGACCTCTGATAGAAGAATATCAGGCTCATCTTCACCTAGTGGAGGCGGGGGAGACGCCTGTGAGCCATTTGTCTCTTCTTGGGACGCATACAGATTTTCACAGTAGCTTTTCCAACGATCCTTGATTTCTTCACTCTCAGTTAAGACCTTTCCTTGCTCGTCCTTGATGATAGCCAATCTAGTTGTCATTTTTGAGGTGATGTTTTTTATGCATCTAAAGAGCTCTCTGCTGTTTTTGTGAAAACTCTGATCCTCAAGTTCTTGGCATTGCTGTTGGATATGCTTATTTTTATCTCTCCTAGAATTCAATTGAACCTCACTTGAAAGTCTTCTGTATAGGTTACTGCCTTGCAGACCAGCTTCCTTCAATTGGCATCTTTCATCTGCTAAGTTGATGGTTTCATGTGACAGCCATGATGTGGTCTTTCTCTTATGTTTCTTAGGAACATGTTTTTTGGCTGCGCTGAGAATGTCCAGCCAGAGTTCATCAGGAGTTGTTTACTCGTCTCTTACCATCAGTTCTTGAAACAGATTTCTGGTCTCCACTCTGTATTTGTCATCAAGATGCTGCAAATCAAATCTGCAGGGTTTTGGAGCACCTTTGGTCATCTTCAACTTGATTCGAAAATCAGCAATCAGAAGTTGATGGTCCCTGCCTACCTATATCTGCCCCTGGCAGGGTTTTTGCTATCTTGACAGAAGACTTCCACCTACTGCTAATGAGGATGTAGTCAATTTGGTTTCTTGTGAGGCCGTTTGGAGATATCCAAGTGTACTTCCGTCTCGGGTGTTGTTGGAAAATTATGTTTGTAATAGTGAGTCTGTTTGCTACACAGAAATCCACGAGTGTACCTCTTTCGTTTCTGCTTCCCAAGCCATGCGGGCCCAAGGCCATGGTTTCGTCTTCATTTTGGATGCCTTCTCCGACTTTTGCGTTGAAATCACCTGTTTTCATGATGATATCTCTCTTCGGAATGCCATCAAGGGTTTCCTGCAGTTGGCTGTAAAAACATTCCAGATCTTCATCAGAGGCAGCGGAGGTTGGTGCATATACTTGAATGACTGAGAGGTTAATATGCCGAGCTTGGAATCTGATGGAGATGATCCTGTCACTGACTGGGTTGTAGCCCAAGACAAACTTGGATATGATTTTACTGGTGATGAAAGCTACACCTTTGCTCCCTCCTTTCTCATTTCCTGAGTAGTATATGGTGTGGTCATCTGTGGAGAAGTGGCCTTTTCCTGACCAGCATACCTCAGCAATACTTAGGATGTTCACTGTGCATCTGTCCATCTGTCTGGTCAGAAGCTCGAGAGTGCCAGGCTGTGATAGAGTTCTCACATTCCATGTACCAAATCGTATGACTTTTCTTAACTTAAGATCCTTTCCCATAGTCCTTCCTTCGGCTCCATTCGGTGCGTCATCACAGGACAAGGGTCGGGATTGGTTTTGTTGCCCGTTACTTTCCCTTCTGGGTCCAGAGGTACCACCTTGGTATGCTAGGCTGGTGGCTGCCCCATTACTAAGTTTCGTCATCATAGGTTATCTATAAGGTTTCCATGGGCGTGTACTGATGGAAATACATACAACGAGGTGGACGCCCAGATCCTTCCTCGTGAAGGGTACTCACACCTTAAATGCAACATCTATTCTTACTCTATGATTGGGAGAGGAAGAAGAAAAGAGAAAGGGATAGTAACATCACCAGTTGGCACCCACACTAACACCGTGTGGTGTTGCGCCGTCACCATCAAACTGAGGATCTGTATCCTGTACCTCAAAGATATCAGTTAAGTCTCGATCTTTCCAGGGATCAGGCGCCTATAACCTACACATAGGAATATAACCTCTATCCTAGACAAACCAGAAAGGCGAACTAACTAGCCAGTTAACTTGGCTCACCTATCCTAGCCAACTGAGATGCGAAAGGAAGTACATAAGCTAGAGACACTTTATGAGGGTTTAAATCCTTGTTAAATCACTACAGCATGACCAATTTTTTATTTCAATGTAAAGTACAACTGATAATGATAAAATCCTGAAATGATGAGAAAAATCCATCATTAATTAAGGAAATTGTGACCTATTTTGTAGTAAGTACAATGGTCATTCACACAGTAACAGTAGAGTAACATGAACGTGCACACTATGTGTGCCAATTCTACTTCTTATCACGCTAATGAACCATCTACAGTGGGTTCGAGAACTTTTTTAATTTGCACAGAATATGCATGCATTGATTTGTGGATTATTTAGCCAGTATTGATTTGTGCCAGAATTGAATGGATTACCAAACTAATCTTTGCTATTGACTGATAGATTATTTTCTATGTTTATAATTATTGTAACATATTGAAACGTTATTTACTGGTCTTTACATGTAAATCCCATTGTTACCAGGGCCGTCAGCAACTTTTGCTCAAGGGGGGTGCGTTTTCACGATTTTTTACAAGAAAGGGGGGTGCGTTTTCACGATTTTTTACCGGAAAGGGGAGTGCGTTTTCACGATTTTTTACCGGAAAGGGGGGTGCGTTTTCACGATTTTTTACTGGAAAGGGGGGTGCGTTTTCACGATTTTTTACCGGAAGTAGTAGTATGACGTCAGAGTGTTAGTGCTGCAGCACGCTGACGATGCGAGCGCCTCTGGCGCGTAGCCAATAACGGGTGGGGTCCATGGGCCCGCCTTAGGGCCCCTGGTGGGGGTCCAGGGGGCGAAGCCCCCGGAAGCCCTGAGCATTACAGCGAATTTAGGACACAATTTTCATGCATCTTGCCATCGTTGACCCCATTTTCCATTCATAAAACAACATGTTACCCTAAAAAAAAAATATTAAAAAAAAAGAGATTTTCAAGGGGGGGGGGGGGGGGGGTGCGTCCGCATCCAACGCACCCCCCCCCCCCCCCCCCCTTCTGCCCTGGTTACAAACCAGTTAATGACATGGTTTATGCAAATTATGCTAGTTTTCTTATTTTTCCTCGGATTGATCTCATATTTTCAGGATATCATAATAATTAACTGGGCTTGAGACTAAATTGGTCATGATCCAATGATTATAACAAGTATTACACCGTCATGAAAAAGTGTCCTATTTTTTTTGATACACCCTGTAGAACTCATGCCATCAACACGTCCGTTTCGACTCACAAGCCACGGCCCATTGCCATTTCGTCCAATGCCATTTCGTCCATTAGCCATTTCGTCCATAGCCATTTCGTCCAATGCCAGTTGGTCCATTCCCACTTCGTCCAGTATCCACTCGGTCCAATAGCCACTTGGTCCAATAGCCAATTGGTCCAATAGCCACTTGGTCCAATAGCCACTTGGTCTATACCCATTTCGTCCATACCCATTTTGTCCAATGGCCATTTCGTCCATAGCCATTTCGTCCAATAACCACTTCGTCCATTACCACTTCGTCCAATACCCATTTCGTCCAATAACCATTTCGTCCATACCCATTTTGTCCAATGGCCATTTCGTCCATAGCCATTTCGTCCAATAGCCATTTCGTCCAATAGCCATTTCGTCCAATAACCAATTCGTCCAATAACCATTTCGTCCAATATCCATTTCGTCCAATAACCATTTCGTCCAATACCCATTTCGTCCAATAATCATTTCGTCCAATAACCAATTCGTCCAATACCCATTTCGTCCAATAACCATTTCGTCCAATAACCAATTCGTCCAATAACCATTTCGTCCAATAACCATTTCGTCCAATAACCATTTCGTCCAATATCCATTTTGTCCAAACAACAAGAAGCAACCAACAAATAACAAACAATCAGAAGTAAACAGTAAATAACAATAAGAAGCAAATATGAAACAAAAAACATCTTTACAATGCGATCAGGCATCATGATCGTTCCGGTACACGAGATCAGATCCGCGCAGCTCATACCAGTTGTTACACAATCCAAATGCTTACGTAAGGTTTGGAAGCCCTAATTTGAGGCAGGCACTAAAAATATACAAACTTTCAGTCTCTCCCAAAACAAAAACGTAATTTCTCTGCTTTATTTTATCATTCAAAGCCAGCTTTTAATTTGTAATGTTGGTGTGTGGTGGGTGGGTGGGGGGAGGGGGGGGGGGTTCAGTCACATATTAAATGTTGTAATCATCCGCGTGAACCAAAACGCGGAATAAGGTCGGCTAAGGGTATCAATCATCAATATTTCCGAGAACTTTAAGGGTATCTTTTTGAATTCACATTAATTAGGGCCCGGGCTGAGGGTCCGCATTTATCAAACTGTGAAAGGTTCAATACCCTCTTGCCGTTATTGTGTCTTAGTTCACCCCGGCATGTATGTAGTTAAAAATTGTATGATTAAAAAAGTAGTCCGACTCTGCATAGGGGGGGGGGGGGGGGGGGGGGGTTGTATGCAAGAGGCCAAAGCCCCCATAAAGCCAATGGATCCAGGGTAAACCCCGGAGTGATGCTGATTAAAAATAATGACGAAAGCGAGATATGACCGAAACCAGATGAAGCATAGGCCTATAATTAAAGGGACATTAAGTTGTGTTGAAAATTTAAAATTTATTTAATTTAAAGGTAGATGACCCGATCACATTTTCGTAACACAGAATTATTTCAAACATACGGAGATTTTCATATCATATGAAAGCTCGTATTTTTCTCATCATCACACTGAAATTTGACGGCCTAAATCGGTATTACGGAGAAATCGATGAAATAACGTCGAATTACCGCGAAAGGTGGTATACCACCAATATCGTTTGTGTACAACTCAATGGGTACATTTCACGGCATCTTTTGCGTCTAAAATAAGAACCATTAGAGTTATGCAACTCAAACTTTGGAATACGACTTTTTTAAGGATGACCTTTCATGTAGAATAGTAAACTTCAAGTTTAAAATCGGAATGTGATCGGGTCATCTACCTTTAATATTTATTTAATGAAGTGAACATTATTATTAGAAATACATCAACATAATGAAGCTTCACGATAACACCTTCCTTTTATTTGTTCAGAATGCGCTACGTCTTTATAATTCATTCATGTCATGCCGATGTGCAAATTGTTTTATACTTTTATATGTATTTTATCATTACCATCATAAGTTACTAATCGGAAGCGCTTATTTCTCGTTCTTTTGGGTGATTTAAAATTGTTGTTTTGGTAAGTTTGAGTCAGGAAAAGCGTGCATGGTTATTTGGCGGGAATTTAAGTTCGATCATTGCGTCGCGATGAATATTCCCGTGCGTAATACTAGACGCGCCGCTTAATATCTGCAACGTAGACGCGAAAAACAAAAGAGCGCAAAACAATGTCTAAAAATGTAAACAAAGGCCAATCTTACCGTCATTTAAATTTCAGTTTTCTTCCAATTTCTTCACATTGTGACAATATAAATTGAATCTGATAGTTTATTTTGATTGTTCATAGGCCTAATGGTATACTCACCTTTTAGGTCACACGCCCGTGTATTCCGTGAACATTTAGCTTTAAATGGTGGAAAATGTCAATATTTTAACTAAACCGATCTTTTTTTAGAAGTTCAAATTTGAAGGAATGTTACGAATTTTCAGACAACCTAACAAAATCAGTTTTTGATTCAAAATTTCAAAAATTTCACCGAAATCATCTAAAGTCAATTATCTAGGATTTTTGGCTTAAAAATATTTAGTTTTGAAAATATTGACCAAAAAGTGCCAACAATGTGATTTTTGAGATAAAAAACCCATTTTTTGGCACTTTTTAATTAAAAACTGATTTAGTTAGGTTGTCTGAAAAAAATTGGCGCCAAAAAAGTGATTTTTGGGCAAAAATGTAGAAATCACTATTTTTGGGGAAATGTAATTCCAAAAATGGACTCTCCGACTCATTTCATTTGAAAAATTGTATACTTTTATGTACATTACATTATTAGTTTAAAAGTAATATACAGTGCTTGATAAATTTCATCTTGAGAGGCAGGATTTTGTTTTAAAGCACAAAATAAAAGAATATATCGATAATAAAAAAATAAAATAGATATTTTTTTTAAATAGAAATAGTCAGATAGTAGGAGTAAAATAATTATACAGTAGAAAATATTCTGGAAAAGGGATAGCGATAGCGATAGGCTCCGATAGCTATTTTATCATTCATTGTTCTATAGTAAATCCTGACTCGACAACGTTGACCGCAACCAGCTGGGAGCTTCGACAATAGGTGGCGCGACGCTTTGGACATTGGACCATAGACCACAAGGCCGCAAAAGGTCTTCCTAAGCATACAAACTAAAGCTTATAAGAAGTCGAAACCAAGACTATGATTTACTTACGTTGCCATGCCATGAACAGAAATCAGTGGCGTAGCCAGAGGGGAGGGCGAGGGGCGATCGCCCGGACTGTCGTGTTGGTTGAGATTGGCACTGTCGGTTCAACATTTGCCAAAAGGAATCATTTAATTATTATGATGGTCAAAAGTACACAGATGGAAATTTTTCGCTCGCTACGCGTACATATGTCTCCAATATGCAATATTGTTTGGTATAAGCTTGTTTAGAGCCAAAATGTTTCATAGCAAAAATTAGGGGAATGTCGAAAATGTTCGTGCACTATACGCAAAAAATAAATTTGTCACAATAATCTTGTCGGTTCACTTTCATTTCTGCCCTCCCCCAATATGAAATAATAGGCCTAACTAAAATACGCCAAGTACACGACGAAACAATATTGCTTCTGTGATTTTAAAACAATCCAAGGCTCAAGTTCCTAGTGTTGTTGTTTATCATTTCTGTATTTAAAAGTATTTAATACATGAGCCATTTGTTTCAAAATATTTTTATAATTATTTATCAAAATAAAATGATAATTTTTACCAAAGAAAGAACGGCAGAATCATCAAATCAACACCAGAGATATACAATAAATATGATCAAAGAAGTTCATTTTACTATATTGTGTATCGTACAATTTCTTATGTTGTATACGGCAATTCGTCTTTAACAAAATGGTTTTTAATCAAACATTAGGGTATATCAAGCCATAACAATTTCGCAATTTATTGCGTAGGTATAACTCGAGGAGGAGGGGGGGGGGGGGGGGTAAAAAGTTACGTACGCTCTGTACGTAAGTGAAAATGGCGATAATTTTGTAGATACAAAATGTATAGATGATTTTTGGTTGAATTTGGGGTCTAAGAGAACTGGCAATGGATGAAGGGGGTCTTATGGGGCCCTCACATGTATCCGTGTGAGCTGAGCGGCCCCTTACCGTGTGAAAAATGGGTGAGGACGGCGGCACACATGGTGGGCCGTGCCGTTTCCCGTCCGTTGAACACGTTCAGGGGACTTTGCCGGCCACCGGAGTTTTAAACATGCTCAAAACTCCGGGCGGGTGAGTAAAAGCGGCGGCGAACGATGAGAGCCCGGTATGAAGACGGTATAAGGACGGCGCACCCGTTCGCATCCGTTTCGCGCCCATTCGCAGGGCGGTGATTGACGGTGGTGGACGTCGACCATCTAAGGCCGTGTTCCCACATAAGTAGAAGTTGTCCCGGTCCGGACTAGTCCGGACCGGGACCCACTTGAAAGTTGCGTTCCCACATAAATGGTCGTCACAACGATGACTCAACAAAATAACAAAAACCACTTTGAGTCCAGACCGGGACCTACTTGAATCGCGTTCCCACTAGCGATTTAGTCCGGACCGGGTCCGGACCGGGTCCGGACTATTCTAGACTACTCGGGATTTTGTTCTATGTGGAAACACGGCCTTAGCGACGGACTGCGAATGGCCGCATGCAGCCTAGTAACCGTTCTGGGAACGGACTCTCAGCAGGCATGTTGCAACTCTCTAAATGTAAAAGAGCTAAAACTCACTCTTTCGAGAGCTCTAGGAGGAACAGATCTTTTTTTTGGAGTGAAGTTCACTCTTAAAAGAGCGATTTTCACTCTAAAAAGAGTTAAAATCACTCTAAAAAGAGTGGAAATCACTCTTAAAAGAGTGGAAATCACTCTTAAAAGAGTGGAAATCACTCTTAAAAGAGTGGAAATAAAAGAGTGGAAATCACTCTTAAAAGAGTGGAAATCACTCTTAAAAGAGTGGAAATCACTCTTAAAAGAGTGGAAATCACTCTTAAAAGAGTGGAAATCACTCTTAAAAGAGTGGAAATCACTCTTAAAAGAGTGGAAATCACTCACTCTTAAAAGAGTGGAAATCACTCTTAAAAGAGTGGAAATCACTCTTAAAAGAGTGGAAATCACTCTTAAAAGAGTGGAAATCACTCTTAAAAGAGTGGAAATCACTCTTAAAAGAGTGACAAATCACTCTGAAAAGAGTGAACTTCACTTCTTAGAAGAGCCGTCCCTCCTAAAGCTCTCGAAAGAGTGAGGTTTAGCTCTTTTACATTTAGAGAGTATTATAATGTGGTTCGTACGAATTCCGGAATACAAATGAAGCGGCGAGCTTGAGCGAGCGCTCAGCTTGAAAAGGGCGATTTGATGATGTAATCAGACGTTTCGGCCGGTACCCAGGCGTTTCTACCGGTTAGGAACCGGTATGGAAGTGGTATGCACAAGGTGAGGACACGGTAAGAACGGTAAGCTAGAACTGTATGAGGCCGGCGATCCCGGGACAAGGCCGGTAAGAACCCGGGACAGACAAGGTGTAGAACGGTATGGACCGAGGACCCGGTGAGGAGGTGTTATGCACCCGGTAAGAACGGTAAGCTAGAAATGTATGAGGACGGTGAGTCCAGTACCCGACCGGTGACGACCCGGTATAGACCCTGTATATAACGTTATGGGCCCGGTGGCCACAACAAAAAAGATTAATGCGCCCGTTGACATTTTTTACTGATTGTTTGGACTCTGTTGTTTTTCTATTAGACGGTAAGGTGGCCGCCTACCATTACCGCCCTGCGAACGGGCATGAAACGGGTGCGCCGTCTTTATACCGTCCTCAAACCGGGCTCTCACCGTTTGCCGCCGCTTTTACTCACCCGGCAGGACCCGGCAAGAGTTTTGAGCATGCTCAAAAGTCCTGCCGGGCGCGGATGGCCGGCAATGTTCCCGGCAACGTGTTCAACGGATGGGAAACGGCCCACCGTGTGACATCACCGTGTGCCACCGTCTGCACCAATTTGTCACACGGTAATGGGCCGGCCAGCTCACACGGATACATGTGAGTACAAATGTATTTTACAGACATTCCCGGAATGTGAGCGAAGCGGCGAGCTTGAGCGCTCAGCTTATACAGGGCAGTTTGATGACGTTATCAAGGCGGTTCGGTCGGTACCCAAGCGTTTCGGCCGGTAAGTACCTGGTGAGGAGGTGGTATGAGCCCGGTTCCAGGCCGATAAGGACCCGGTATAGAACAGTATGAACCCGGTGACAAAAAAATAAATCAATGCGGCCGTTGACATGTTTTGCTGATTGTTCACTGTGTTGGACTCTGTTGTTTTTCTATAAGACGGTAAGGGGCCGCCCAGCTCACACGGATACATGTGAGGGCCCCATTAAGGAGCGGCTGAAAGGCGTGAAAAGGGGTCCTTGCCAGCCGCACATACCCATGTTCAATTCAATTTATTATAAAATAACATCGTGGCCAAAGGCCAAATTGCGTATTTTTCACAATATAAAAACATATAATATTATCATCAAAAATACATATAAATACATGATAAAACAGCGATAACATATAAAATACATAAAAATGATTGCAAATCCCCACACAAAAATTATTTAAAAATCCAATCACACACATTTACAAGCAAATGAAACAAACATCCTCACACCACAAGTGTACACTCACCCCTCCGCACATAATCCCCCATTACCACACAATTCGACAACACACCCATCTACAGCACGCACCCCTAACTCACAAGCCCAGGCCCACCCACCAAACAACATTGCACATGAAAAGTACTATTAGCCCCCCCCCCCCCCCCCCCCCCCATAAAGACCTAAAAATTGCACATTATCAAATAATCACAACATGTAAATGTTAAAGTACATCAAATCTAAATACATGTATACTGGGCAGTAAAAATGAATTGTATAAAAGATTGACAACCAAAAAAAAAGAAAAAGGCACACATAAACCCCCTTTACCACACAATATGACACTAAGCATGCACTCATACACAAACTCACTAGCCCCCTTCCAAAGAACAATTGCACATGAAAAGAACTATTAGCCCCCCCCCCCCCCCCCCCCCCCCCCCCCCCATCATATGATATTGACCTAATATTGCACATTATCAAATAATCACAACATGTAAATGTAAACAGTACATGAAATCACAATACATGTATACTGGGCAGACACCTAAAATGAATTGTTCAATAGATTGACAAAATAAGGCACAGGGCTGTTCTGAAAGCGGGATGTTCTAAATGATAATTGTGAAACTGAATCTGCATTGCGTAGTCTTCTGCCATGAACTTCAAATCTGGTGTTGGGAAGGATATGTTTTGTTCTGATATTGTCGGCCAGGCCTGATGCAAATTTAAGACACTGTTTTGTTCTTCTACAAGCAAGGGATTCAAGTTGACAAGCAGACAAAGCATCATCATAAGATGAGTAATCACGGCCAAGGATGGTTTTACATGCCCTTTTCTGAATTCTTTCAATTTCACACCTTTGTTTTGCTGTAATACTTGAGTGCCAAATAGGGGCAGCATATTCAAGTACCGGTCTGAGATAACTTTTGAAGACAACATTTAATTCGCTCTTATCAAAACCAAACTTTTTCAGTGAACGAAGCATAAACAGGCGCTGGTTAGCTTTCACAAGCATAACCAAAAATCGTCCTTGGCTTTCTTTGCCAAAATTGGTGTAGCGATGGGGTGGTTTTCATCACAGACAAAAGCGCCCAATTGGCATAAATTTGGTGTATTTTGAGGCAATGGCCAATATACGTGAGTACCTCCCCCCCGGCCTCCCCCTGGTGGGGAGTTTGTCTTATTGGGGTGCTGTTAAGGTATTTGTCATTGTTTCATAAATAATAACTCTCACAATTTTGGTAAGTTTCTTTTTCAATTGAATATTTAGAATGGGGTTTAATATTCTCATCTCTTAAAAATATTTTTAGCCTTAAACACTTTCCACGTGGCTATTATCACGATTATACAAAACAGATTTTTCAGAAACCTTTCCAAACTTTCAGAGTCTATCTCAAGAATTACTGAACTGAATACTAGACATGTTTGTACTTACTTCAATGCATTTCACATTCTAAAAATGGTAATGAATTTAAATAATGTTGACTTTTTAAACATTTTGTGAACTTTTTGAATGTCGTCTGCAGACGCCTGCCGCGTGGAAAGTGTTAATCCAGGCTGTCAACTTTTGAGAAATGCTACCCCCACCCTCCCCCATCAACTCACCCGTCCCCACCACGTCCCTCTGATTGCATTATTATATACAATAGGCCTATACACACACACACATTGCCTTGTACCCCTCACAAACAAAACAATAACATTATGAATGTTCTCCCCCTTTACGAACTCTGAACGAAATCAAACTTGTCTTGCTTGTCCGGTCCGGTCACAGTATTGGAGGTGTCGAGATCGAAATTGTAGCGGAACGCTGAAACAGCAATTGCTGCAGGTGGCCTATACGCCAACGCTATGACACTGCTGGCGCATGATCACCTACCATCCGTGGACCGTGTTAAAGTTAAGACTTTACTCTGCCCTTCTCTCCTAATGAGTCCCATGACCATATCATCAATAAAATATGCCCAAGAACTCTTACTTTCCCACCCCCGCTTTGTTAACAATACCATACCATCGTGTGGTTAGTTGCGGACATTTAAACTTTTATTAGCTGAATATTCATTTCCTTATGTACTTGACTCGGGCCCGGCGTCACCATTCACCGCTGCAGCAGTAACTTGGGATATTAAGATCATCAGTTGATAGTAATTTTCTGTAGTCCATCCACTCAAAGGTCCTTCTTTTGTAACTAGTAATGATTATTATTTATCTCACGTAATGAGTTATTGGCTATTGGACGAAATGGCTATTGGCCGAAATGGCTATTGGCCGAAATGGTTATTGGACGAAATGGTTATTGGCCGAAATGGTTATTGGACGAAATGGTAATTGGACGAAATGGCTATTGGACGAAATGGCTATTGGACGAAATGGCTATTGGACGAAATGGTTATTGGACGAATTGGTTATTGGACGAATTGGTTATTGGACGAAATGGCTATTGGACGAAATGGTTATTGGACGAATTGGTTATTGGACAAAATGGCTATTGGACGAAATGGCTATTGGACGAAATGGCTATTGGACGAAATGGCTATTGGACGAAATGGTTATTGGACGAAATGGCTATTGGACGAAATGGTTATTGGACAAAATGGCTATGGACGAAATGACTATGGACGAAACGGCCATTGGACGAAATGGTACTGGCCGAAATGGCTATTGGACGAAGTGAGAATGGACGAAATGGCTATTGGACGAAGTGGCTATTGGACGAAGTGACAGTGGACGAAGTGGCTATTGGACGAAATGACATTGGACCAAGTGGCTATTGGACCAAGTGGTTATGGGACCAAGTGACTAATGGACGAAATGGCATTGGACGAAATGACATTGGACGAACTGGTTAATGGACGAAATGGCATTGGACGAAGTGGCAATAGAGCCAAGCCACATTTGTCCATTTTGAGAAAACCTGCCATAAATTATGATATACCATTGAAACTCACCCGAAAGTGACAGCAGCAAAGCCAGATGCAACCATGTTGTTGCTAGGGATGTGAGACACAATCCAATAGAGCCTATAATGCCACCTAATATGATCTGGGTGCGGGCACCGTTTGGACCTTGTAAGTCAGTCAACACTCCAGATATGGGAGCTGCAGAGATAAGAATTTAGAATGGGTGAGAATTGAAAAGGTATAACGAAATCCAGCAGGACTCACTCAATTTATTTAATTTATTTGTATTGGGTCACTTGAGAAGTCAAGGAAACACTAACCAATCCGAAGGTCTATTTGGATGTGCAGGGCCAGAGGGGGATGAGTGAATGTAGAGTGTGTGTGGGATACTATGGACGTTTTTAAATCTGTACATTCAATCCGTCTGTCTCCTCAACTGGATTGTCCTTAAATATAGCATAGGTGCAATGGGCTGCAATCTTCTTAGAATTCCATTTTAATAAGGTGTAAAGGGCGAACCTATAAAAAAGGTCTAGTGTCATATATGTTGATATTCTAAACAACATTTGCTTTAATTGATCTATTAGAGCAAAATTATATAAATTGTTACCCCTAGTGATTAAATTTTAAAACATCATGTCGTTGTTTTTATATGGTAGTAAATACCTTTTACTTCAAGAAAAGTGATGATGCCAAAAATGTAGGCGTGGGCGACCTGAGAAATTAGCGGCTATTTTTGGTATATTTAGACAATATTCATTGCATTTAACTGTGTATTAAAATGATATGATATTAATATCAAACATATTCAATCCAAGGAAATATACTATTATCAATACATACATAACTTCATCATTCATTTGCACCATCTAGGATTTCAAAATGGCTGCTTTTTTGAGAGAATTGTTTTTAATAAATCAAAATATTCAGGCAAGGTTAAATCAATAAAGACGATATGCCTAATTGTATAATTTTAACACCTCCTTTTACTCGATGATGCCCTGAGAAATTAGCATATCAAAATGGAGGCCGGGCTAACTTAAAAGTATTTCTAGACATTATTCATTGTATTAACAGTGTATTAAAGGTAGATGTTCCGATTTTCAACTTAGAAGTTTTCTATTCTACATGAAAGGTCATCCTTAAAAAAGTCGTGTTCCAAAGTTTGAGTTGCATAGCTCTAATGGTTCTTATTTTAGATGCACAAGATGCTGTGAACTGTACCCATTGAGTAGTACACAAACTATATCGGTGGTTACCACCATTCGCGGTAATTCGACGTTATTTCATCGATTTCTCCGTAATTATACCGATTTAGGCCGTCAAATTTCAGTATGATGATGAGAAAAATACGAGCTTTTATATGATATGAAAATCTCCGTATGTTTGAAATAATTCTGTGTTACGAAAATGTGATCGGGTCATCTACCTTTAAAGTAAATGATGTAGTATCAAACATATTCAATCCCAGAAAATGTATTATTAAATCAATACATACAATGATTCCATTATTCATTAGCGCCATTTTGGATATCAAAATGGCTGCTATTGAAAGAATTGTTTACATTTTATTCAAATATTCAGGTTTATCATTAAACAATAATAATTGAAAACCTATGAATATGAATGAACACAAAGTGGTTTTAATTATACAGTGGTCCAATAGCCAGGTGGACTTCTACGGACAAAGTCAGCAAAGGTTCCACAACGCCTCATTTCTCTATTGTTCCATCAATTATCTGATCTTTAACATTTGCCTTAAACTAAAAATAATGCTAAAATCTTGGAAGGTGCTCTTTCTCCTAATAGCTCAAATTAATGTTTATATTATACTCGATGCTACGATCGATTTACTATACCCTTTACCGTTAACAACAGGTGTATTATTTCATGTGTAATTGATATACGTCTTTATTAGGGAATATATAAATGTACATCATCCCCATACGGCCCCTTGCAATTAAATGTGAGTTTACTGTTGCCCGCGCGCGTCCAAAAGTCACCCGCGTGATATATGTAATATTTTAAAAATATTTAATTATTTCATTGTTTACAGCTTTTTCATAATCTTTTAACACTTTTCTGACGATAAAATTAGCCGATGAGCCGCATTGCAATACTTCCAGTTTGGGAAAACATTTCTGGGAAGTAAAAAACTCTGCACGAAACTTGCAACTGTCGCTTTGTATTGAAATGTGTGCATTTGAAGCATATTCGTAGGCACAGCAGTTGATAACTGCGCAATCGCTTCAGCGCATGACGTCACATCAAAACCGCCGAACTTCTTTGGAGTTTCCTAGTGCATTCTGGGTAATATTTCAGGTTTGTTTACGATCGCCATCTTTAAAATTCTCCGAGCTAGCGTAACGAAAACAAAATTATAAACATCGATCGAATATCTCATTAATATTCAAAATAGGGATGCAAATATGAGTAGACTCCTTTATCAAATAAACAAAATGAAAAGCCAAGGCAGTAGGTGGTGGTATGACATAATTAACAGCATTTGAATTGTATTCGTACCTTGGATAATAGTTAACAACGCCGACAATATTAAATCAGGTGACTTTACCCCAAAATATTACAATATTAATATTAAATAGTCACCTCATCCTGCTTTTCAAAAACGCAACAGTAAACTCACATTTAATTGCAAGGGGCTTAACTGAGATTTGCAATAGAATCAAATTTAAGCGATGTAGAAAGTTTGTCCGATCAGGCTTAAACTCGGTGACGGGAAGCCCGGATACGAGTCGAGCGTGGAAAAAATAAAACGGCTTTGCTTTTCTTGGGTCGTCCGGGGTCAAAGGTCGTCTAAGGGTCAAATTTTCAAAGTTTGTCCGATCGGGCTTAAACTCGGGGACGGGAAGCCCGAATGCGAGTCGAGCGTGGAAAAAATAAAACGCCTTTGCTTTTCTTGGGTCGTCCGGGGTCAAAGGTCATCTAGGGGTCGAATTTTTAAAGTTTGTCCGATCGGGCTTAAACTCGGTGATGAGAAGCCCGAATGCGAGGCGAGCCTGGAAAAAATAAAACGGCTTTGCTTTTCTTGGGTCGTCCGGGGTCAAAGGTCATCTAGGGGTCGAATTTTTAAAGTTTGTCCGATCGGGCTGAAACTCGGTGATGGGAAGCCCGAATGCGAGTCGAGCATGGAAAAAATAAAACGCCTTTGCTTTTCTTGGGTCGCCCGGGGTCAAAGGCCATCTAGGGGTCGAATTTTAAAAGTTTGTCCGATCGGGCTTAAACTCGGTGATGAGAAGCCCGAATGCGAGGCGAGCCTGGAAATAATAAAACGGCTTTGCTTTTCTTGGGTCGTCCGGGGTCAAAGGTCATCTAGGGGTCGAATTTTTAAAGTTTGTCCGATCCGGGCCCGAGAACCGACAAACCCCGGGTGACCGCCCAAACCCGAGAATCGACAATCCCCGGGTGACTGCCTAGTATTTAGTAATCATTTATTTTAGCCTATGCTAGTTAAAACAGTTTTGTATTTTTACACTTGTCCAATACTTTGTTTTTGCTCCATTTGCCTTTTTAATTGTTTCACTCCTTAGATGTGAAATATTTCTGTATTTTATATTGTATTCTTAAACAGCTAAGAAATGTAAGCAATCTCTGCGTCGTTGTTCTACTTAAAATAATACTATCGTCCGCATTTATGTCAGACAATATAACACGGATACGGTCTAAAAACAATACCTTTATTCTCTAAATCTAGTATTGTTGAATCTTTTTGGATCCACCCTTGGTGCCCCTTACTAGTTCACACATTTTGAAATAATTTGTCTGCCTTTTCAGCCAAATACATTCATGTTAAGGGGGGACTCAAGGAAGTTTTTGACTTGATTTTTGTATTTTTGTGAGTGCTGTTATTATTGAACTATTAATCAAATGCATATAAAAGTATACATTTTTGGAAAGGAAATGGATCAGAAAATCTAAATTTTGCGTCAATTTTTACCAAAAATGTTGATTTTTTGACCCATAAAAGTTCAGCAAAGCTAACAACAATAATTTTGAGTTTAAAAATCCCCAATTGCTAGATTATGATGAAGAGACACTAACTTAGGGAGAATTTAAAAAAACCAAAAAACCTTATCTAATATTTTTTGAAATGTTGCCCAAAAAGCGCCAAAAAAGGGATTTAAAAAAAAACTCACTTTTTTGTCAATATTTAAAAAAATATTAGATGAGGTTTTTTTATTTTTTTAAATCGTCCCTAGGCATGGTTAATATGTTAAGTTAAGTGCTTAATTAATAATTAATAATTGATATCTTACCTGTGAAATAGATAATGGTGAAAATCATGGAGGTGGCCCATCCTGCTTGCCGACCGTTTGCGTCCAAGTCCTTAATGTAATATTCCATCAGCACCCCAAATGATTTGTAGGTGCCTATAAGCATAAACAGGGCTATGAATCTTCCCAACACAGTCACCCATCCCCAGTATTTCTCCCAAGCAGGTAGTTTTTTCATTGGCATCTTGCTAAAAAGTGGAGTTAAACCAGAATATTAGTTGATGTTCCACACTTGAAAATATTATTCTATTGTTAGTTTGAACTGCTATTCCATACTTGAAAATAGTATTCGTTTTATGTGCCGGTAGATGTTGTGGTTCATTGCTCAGTAAGTTGTGGAATTATAGCTGTCAGTTAGTGTGTGAAATATGCATTGCACTATGTTATGAAGGCCAACAACAGCATTGTTGTGTTGCCCTCAAGGGCCACAAATAAGTCATAGACAACTGTGACGTAATGTCAAGTCTGTTTTAATTCCTAATTTTACTCAAGTCTCATTTTGTTCAAGTCATACATGTACTTCACATGAAGATACTCTTTTCATGCACTCATCAAGTCATTCCGGTCCTTTCTTATATAAAGGGTTCAATAAAAGTAAGTCCCTCCCTTAAATTATATAACTCCACACACAATTGTTTGAGAAATTGAAATGTTTATGAAAAGTGGAAATGCTTGGCTACCCATAGAAAGTTTTCCTTTTCAATACCGTGTTCACTTTTTCCAAAACAATCACATTTCCCCAAAATAATCTTTTCAGAAAAAGTGGCACTTTTCAAAAATCATATGCATGAAAGGTTACAAAAGCATCTGCAGTGCTTTTAAAAAATTCATTTTAATTGTCTTAATTTTCAATTAAAATAAAGTCTTGTCTTCCTTAAAGGTCCTGTCACACCTACGGCAATCAGGCCAGCGATTGCACTGCGCTGTAAAAAATATAAAATTTTAAAATTTTAATAACACGCAGTGACAGCACGGAAAACTGTCCGAAATTATCAATTTTAAAATCAAGGTCACTATAAAACCCTTCTGCTGTGATCAGGCTGGCGCTTGCACTATGCTGAAAAATTATTAATACGCCAAGCCAAGCGCATCAGCATCAAGGTCTCCAAGAACCCCTAGGTGACGCACTGGAAACTGGCTGGGACGTAAGAGGGTTCCCATGGTCGCCCTTGAGGGCCAGTGCACCGAGCTTGTTTTGTGTATGCATAAAACAAGCTCGGTGTTAACCCTTGCATCTGTCAACAAAAAAAATTGGGGGGGGGGATTAATAAGGAGTTGGAGGCTTGGCAACCTTAGACACTTATATTTTATAAAATAAGAATAAATGAGATCTGAAATGGCTTAGGCCAACAAAGTTGGTCTCAAATCTTGCGAAGGCTTCAAAATCGGGCGGCGCGCACGGTTTTTTTTCTTTTCGGTTTTTTCTTCTTTTTTTTAACATTTTTTATTTGTGTGTCAATTTTTACTCTTACTATACTTCCAACCGTTGACACTTTCTGAAATTTGTTTTTCTATTTGAAATGAATATTGTGATGTAGTTGTGGAACGGAAGGACAACAAAGATAATAAAACAATAGTAAATAATATTGAATTTGCTGCCTGTACATCTAGAAGGCGATATTTCTGTGGTTGTGTAAGAGTTTCTAGTTATCGTAAAAAAATGATCAAATTATTTGACTCTGTGTGGACGTATAAAGGTTATTTATTACACGATATTGAAAGATAGGAAATAGCATGGAAATAGTCACATATGCGGAAATGTAGCTATATCTCTGAGGAATATATTTTGGGCGAGAACCAATGTCAAAGAATACTCCTAAAGTGTGATTTTAGACCGAAACAGCGGCTATACAGTGCGAGAAAATCGACATTTTGAATTTATCAAAGTGAGCAAGATTCTTCTTTCTGCGAAGACGTATATAAATATTCATATACTTTGTATTCATCGTGTCTGCCATTGGTAAATTTTGAAACCCACGCGAACCATTTGCTCATTAGGTATGCATCCAGTTTTTGGATGGTAGCATAGTGTAACAGTTTACGGAGGTCGAAAGGTCAAATCCAATGCAAGTAGACTGTGTATTGGTCGGTTCTCGGATGGGAGCGGTTTTCGCAGGCGAAGTATCAGAGGGTGTGTGACAGTGAAATTTTACACTTTATACGAAGAAGACTAACTTCCCATGTGAAATTCTCTGCTTGTAAATGTCAGAGACCGGTTTTAATGAGTTAGTAATACAGATTCTATTATTAGGAATATTTCAAGACATTAATCTCCAAAAAAGATTTAAAATTGACCTCAAGATCACTCTTGAAAATGATAGTTCAGATTTCGCGGGAGTTTAACTCGGTTTTAGTACCGAAAGTGTGCGGTTCGCAATTGCGAAGTTCGTTTCGGTAATAATTGACCTTTTAACGGTTACTCAGCTAAGAGGCGTTCCGACTATAACTGGCGATGAATAAAGGTTTGCATTTACTGAACTGGATACTGGCCCAGACGATTTCGTCATCGGAACCCATTTGTGGTCCATCATTTGAGATAAATAAGTCTTTAGTTGCAACAAAGACTCTCCGCCATTAGCATTTCTGTCCTTACAATACACGGTGTAATTTGGGGGAAACAAGCCATAGGTGGCAATTTTGATGTCACATCCAAGGATAAGGTCTGGTTGATGTTGATCAATTGTGGCTCTAAAAGCAGTGTAAGACTATATTATTCATGTTATTATTGTATGCAAATTACTCATCCATTTCATATTCATCTCCATGCTTCCCTAGTGACTATTTACTTATAATCTCAACTCTTTCACTTTCACTTATTGTCCTTGTAGTTGTATGAATGTTTACTTATCTCCCTTTCTATAGAAGTCTTACTTTGCTACAAGCTACTGTGTACTTATCTATTATCATGCTAACTCCTATTCATAACTTCTATTATGTGATGTTGACCCTTAAGATCTTCTCTCTCTCTCTTAACTTTGCATTCCAAACACCACCCCACCTAGTTACTTCACTTCTCTACACATGCTCATCACGATCAGACTTATATGTGAAAACTTGGATATCTGTACATGTATATAAACTGTAAAATAATGTTATGCCATTATCTTCACAGGGTAATCGGTACCTTCTGGTTGTTACAGACTATTTTACAAAGTATGTCAACCTATACGCGTTACCCGACAAACGTGCGGAAACAGTTGCTCGTCACTTGCTCGATTATGTGTGCCAACATGGTGTACCTGAAATTCTGCACACTGATCAGGGGCGAGAGTTTGAGGCGCAGGTTGTGTATCGTCTGTGTGACCATTTCGGTATCAAGAAGACGCGCACCACCAGCTACCACCCTCAAGGAGATGGTCAGACTGAACGTGCAAATCGTTCTCTCAAGGAATTGCTAGCCAAGAACCTAATATCTGCTGCATCTGCTGATCATTCCTGGGATCAATTGTTGAGTTCGGTAGCGTTGTGTTACAATAGCACAGTACATTCCACCACTCAACAATCACCTTACTATCTGATCCATGGCAGAGAACCGCGTTTGCCAGTTCATGCACTTTTTCCGAACATGAATACGCATGATGAATCGGATTACTACCAGTATGTACAAAATCTGAAACACGGTCTTGGAAAAGCGTCCCAAATAGCGTATGACTCTGCAGCCGAAGCGAAAACCAAACAGAAGGCTTACTACGATAAACTGGTAAAATTCCATGAATATCAGGTCAATGATCTTGTCATGGTTTCGGTGCCGAAGCGTCGCCAAAGGAAACTTGGGCCAAAATGGCAAGGTCCATACCGAGTACTTTCTGTGTTCAACAACGGACTCAATATGCAAATTGTTGATACACGGCGCACTGCAGCAAGACCAACCATTGTACACTTTAACAGGTTGAAACCGTATCATGAACTAAACCAGCAACCTCCTTGTGTACCCTGGATACCCCCACAGCCAGTACATGTACCTGTACCATTACCTATGACATTGACCTCTCAGATGGAACCACTAATTCCCACACTACCATCACCCCCTGCAACACCTACACTACCCTTATCACCATCTTCCCCTCCTACTCCTGTAACCACTCCTCAACCCCTACCTCCACCTACTCCATCTACCCCTCATCGATCCATCTTCAGACGATCGACCCGACTGAGTCGCAGACCTGACTTCTATGGTGCTGTGCCATATCAGTAATATGAACGATTCTTGTAAATTAATTGTAAATTGTGTTATGTCTATGTTGTGTGAAATCATAACAATATTACTAGTACATGACTTTTGTGCTTATCTTTGGAAACATTCTCACAATCTATAAATTCCGGTATAACATTGTTTCATTTTGTTTGTATTATTCCAAAATTATTAAGATTTGAGTATGAAATTTGAATTCTGTTTGTAAATTTTCCAAAATTTTGATCACCTGGTTTAAAAATAACAAGACTACATACATGTACTCATGTAACAATGCTTATTATCAATCATGACATGTGCAGTCTTAGTTTAAGCAGTTGAATGATTTTGAATGACATAGGCCATAGACTGCAAATCATCCACTTGTATTTATATATTGATACGAAGTTCATTGAGATTTTGTATTATGATGTTGTAATATAAATTGTATCATATATTATGGGAACAAAATGTAATCTAACACTTATATTAAATAACACCAAAACAGAGAAAAAAATTACTAATTATTATTGTGTTTTACACAGTTGAAATCATATCACACACTTGAAATCATTTTTGGCATTAGAGTGGATACGGAATTATCCTAATTTTCTCTAAACTTTTGTATTTAGCACTTTAGATAGTTTTCAAGTTAGATTTCCTTTTTCTCTCATTAATAAACTGTCGTTGTTTTGTTGTTTGTTTATATTTTGCTGTGTACACATAAATTAAGATAGTGGATTTTCACCTAATGTTTGTATTTTTGAAATGTCATTTTGATATAATATTGCATTTCAGTAAAGGATTAGGTAAAAGGTTGTCACATAGTTAATGTAATAATCATTGCTGTTCAGATGCTCCGATTTGTTACATGCACATGTACGCGCTATCGTTATTTTGGAATGTTTTGCTGTTAAGATGCATTCATTTCAGGGAAGTGTTAAATATTGTCTACCATGATTCTCTTTATCATTGTTGCGTAGTATTAGTATTATTCTTTGCTGTTAAGATGCATTGAATAATTGTCAAATTTCTTGTTAAGAGGATATATAAACCAAGCGTAATTTCATGTTTTTGCTGTTAAGATGCATTACATTTTATGATTTTATGATTGTATGTGTTCAAATGTTCAAATTGATTATAACCTTTGTTTGGATAAGGTAAACCCAGCTGTAAAGTTGATAATATTTTCAATGAATTTTGTACCGTGTATTTGATGTTGTAATGTATGAATCATTGCTGTTAAGATGCTCAGATTCATGATGTATGTACCGTCAATATTTTGAAATCTAGTTAATGCTGTTGTTAAATATGGATGCATTTGTTTACATTTCAAGAAAATATTGTGTTGAATCTTGTCTACGTATAAGGATCATTGCTGAAGATGATCTACCTATCACTATCTGCCTAAAATTTCTATCATGTAAAAGATCTACTTTTAATGTTTTGTAACTTAAATGTCTATGTGCTTGAGATGCTGATATTTTGCTGTTAGATGCAAGTTCATTTCTTGTAAACTGTGTGTAAAAGGTTATTGCAATATTTGTGACCAATCTCTGCTGTACTGATGCACTGATCCACACTTAATGATATTGTTTATTGTTGTTTCTTGTATAAGAAAATCAACTGATGAAAAAAAACACACACATAAATGTATGTCAGAATGACGTTTTTGGTAAACATTTTTTTTTTTTACGTAATCGTTGCTCAGATACCTTTAACTTTTATTCATTTTATAATACTGATGACTAAATTTGACTAATTTTTTTTCAATATTATTATTTCATATAATTTCTGATTTAATGTTATCAGGACTTGTTGGTTCATTTTAGTTGCTCGGTCTCGCTTGCCATCGAAATGTTTAATCGCTACCTAAATTTGATAACTAATGATTAAATTGCCAGATATCATCATACACTGTTGTGTAATTTAGATGTAATGTAAAGTGTAAATTTTAATTTGTCGGTGTGGACACCTTTTGTGAAAAGGGGGAGTAGTTGTAAGACTATATTATTCATGTTATTATTGTATGCAAATTACTCATCCATTTCATATTCATCTCCATGCTTCCCTAGTGACTATTTACTTATAATCTCAACTCTTTCACTTTCACTTATTGTCCTTGTAGTTGTATGAATGTTTACTTATCTCCCTTTCTATAGAAGTCTTACTTTGCTACAAGCTACTGTGTACTTATCTATTATCATGCTAACTCCTATTCATAACTTCTATTATGTGATGTTGACCCTTAAGATCTTCTCTCTCTCTCTTAACTTTGCATTCCAAACACCACCCCACCTAGTTACTTCACTTCTCTACACATGCTCATCACGATCAGACTTATATGTGAAAACTTGGATATCTGTACATGTATATAAACTGTAAATAAATGGACTAACACAAACCTGAACTTGTACCTTGTGCATTATTTTATATAAATGTAAGAGGCCCACGCCAACAGAAATACACAATAATACTCTTACAGCAGCTTGTTTGGCTTGGCTTTTGATCCCGTTGCAGTTTATGATCATGATTTTCAAACCATGTTTGCATTTTTTTGGTGGATGGAGTTTGTTGTTGGTTGTTTCTTTAGTAGGTGTAGATGTGAGTGGGGCTTTTGACTTCATGGCGACTGATGTAATCTCATCGTTGAAGTCTGATTCTTGTAGCATAGAGAAGGGGTTTGAGTCAATAATTGATGGGGTAAGAGCGATGAGTCAAAATTTGGGAATCAACATTGGCAGCAGATCCACGAGAAACTTGATAACTTTGTCATGACACTGTAGTCTAGCTCATCGGTTCCAGAACATTTGATGTTAATCCACATCTCACATTTTTTAAATTTTTTATTTTTTATTTTTTAGATTGTCGGTTGGTATCTGCACAAATGCCTAACTTTCTAGGCTTAATGGAGATTGTTGGCAGGTATCGACACAAGTGCCTAACTTTCTAGGCTTCATGGAGATTGTTAGATGGTATCGATACAAATGCCTAACTTTGTAGGCCTCATGGAGATTGTTGGCAGGTATCGACACAAATGCCTAACTTTCTAGGCTTCATGGAGATTGTTAGATGGTATCGATACAAATGCCTAACTTTGTAGGCCTCGTGGAGATTGTTGGCAGGTATCGACACAAATGCCTAACTTTCCAGGCTTCATGGAGATTGTTGGTCGTCGGTATCAACACAAATGCCTAACTTTGTAGGATGAATTGATTGATTTGATTAATATTTTACAGTCGTGGCCTAAGGCCAAATTACATAATATTTACATGATAAAAAACATTGAAAAACAAGGCAAGGTAACTTATTAATTAACATAAAATAGAATATTGCACATATAGATAAAAAAACATTAAAAATATCAAATTACATTATGTACATACCATTATAAAAATAGAAGTGGGTGCAGAAAAATCCTGGGCCTATTTATTTAAAAGCTGCACAAAATAGGGCACAGGACTGTTTTTGAACCTATTAGTCCTGGCTGGCAGCTGAGAAAGCTTACTATTATTCCGTAAAAACCGCCCATGACACTCCCCTAGGCGGTATAGAGAACTGGTGTGATTTGATTTGCCTCTTCTCCGCACCCTGAAACAGGAAATGAACCAAAGAAACCAGATAATGAGTAGTTGAAACTCCTTTGACATTGCCAAATTTTCTGAGATCAATACTATACTCAACGTCCTCAAGCAGCCACTAGTAATACAACCCTCTGCAATTTTAGCAAAAATTGAAGTGAGGGAAGCTGGTCTAAGTTTAGCAATACTTAGTGGTTGTTGCTTGGGAATAGGAACCACAATAGCCTGTTTCCACTGAACAGGCACATAGCCCTCCCTGTAGGATGAATTCAGAATATCTGTAAGTGGTACACTAAATTCATACGCAAACTCCTTAACCAATTTTGGTGGAATTTGATCAGAACCACAAGCTTTTGCATATTTCAATTTTTTTAGTTCATAAACATCCCATGGGTACAACTGAGAAGCAGCTTCATTGGCAGGTAAATATGAAGGTAATTAACTAAAATCAAAAGGTTCAAGAACCTCGAACACTTTCGAAATCTTTATCCTCAATACCCTGGATCTTTGTGCTGAGGTCAGATTTAGTAACATTAGTAACTGTTCTTATTTGTTGATGCCATTTTCTTGGCTCAGTCTTTTGCAAGTCCCGGATTCTGGTTGTGTGGTATTTTAATTTAGCTTTCTCAATTTCTCTTTTAACCGAGTTCCTTAATTTACGCCACTGTTGAAGGTCATTCTTGGCAAAAGCTGCTTAGCGTTGTTCAGTAATGAGCCATGGCTTGTCATTGTAGTGCAACTTTGTTTTCTTTAATGGAAAACAAGACTTGATGGTAGTGTCCAGCATAGTATAAAAAGTGTCAATTTTATTTTGTGTACCAAAAGTATCCAATACCTGAAGCAAATCTTGATCCTGTGCCCATACACCAAATGTGGGAAATGCCAGATTCACATAGAGGTCTTGAAACCTTGATCCTGTGTTTGTTTTTAGCCTTTTTGATATGATTTTTTGGCTTCCACCGGATGCAAACATGGTCACTGTAACCAATAGGCGACAAAGCAGTAGGTTTACAGTACTGCGAATTAAGCACATGATTTGTAAGGACAAGATCAAGAGTGGCTTCTTTACAGGTAGGGAAATCAATAAGCTGTTTTAGATCATTGCCTCTAAGGACGGTATTAACATTCATTCGATTAAAATCACCAAGAATGACTATACCAATGTCAGGATATTTCGTACGAAGACTGTCAATAGTGTGCAGCAGATGATCTTCAAGCAAGTTCTGATATGGAAAATCTGTGACGATGTATAAGGCACAAATAGCAATCGCTGAAATTCCATGTGGTAGTCGTTTGGGATGTATCTTAACCCACACACATTCAGTCTCATTAGGGATCTCGACGCAGTCAATATTACTTGCAGGAATCGCGTTATTAACGTAAATGGCAACGCCATTAGGGAGCGCTTTTTCATCCTTTTTGACTTCATCTTTACAGATTCCGCTTGGATATTGGCTTTAAGTGTGGTCTTGCAAGCTGTTGTTATCAGGGCCTGGGTTGAGCTCAACTTGGCCGCTGAGTATAGCAAGCAGCAGGTGGAGATGCTTGCTTTGTAGATGCATGACTTGCTTGCTTTGTAAATTCATGGCCTTTTGTTTTGAAATAATGAACTGAGCTAAGTTCCAACCACCAACTTTGCGTGTGAGTTCGTTTGTGGTGGTATTTAGGAAACTTAATGAGTTTTGCCCTTCCCCTGTGTGTGTTCTAATAATATTATAGAAAGGAGAGCATCCTCTGGTATGGAAACCTAGATTTGTAAGTTAAAGTGTGTGGCAAACCATACAAGTTTTGGAGGAATATTCCTGGTTGTAATTTGTGGGAATGGAATTTCTCCTGTATGCATAAGTTTACCAATTTGGGGGTAAATTATGGTTGGGCATGAATACTCTGGCCATGTACATAAATCATACTTTGTAACCTTGTTTTCGCCATTGTAGTCTTTTGCGGGAAAGTCAAAAATGGCGGGAATTTGCAGAAACAGGAGAAGAATGCCAAATTTGGCAAGAGAATTCATGCTTGAAGTTGATGGTTGGCTCTGTCCTGTCATGACTGACAGCTCGTGACCTTACAGATACTACGTCACAAATAACGATTTTCAGCAAAGGAGTAACAATCACGGAGCGGGTGTCCAGTAATCAACTTTATTTAGTCAATCCACCGGGAACGAGGTCTGCCTCTTTTGCGCTTTCTTACTTAGGTTGATCATTGCTGATCTAGCCATTGCTAAACGGTGTCAAATCTCTTGGCTGCAACCACCCTCTTTGGTGATCAGGGATCCAAGAAAGTTGAATTTTGAGACCACTTCCACCTCATTACCATCAATTATGAGAGGCTCTCCAACACCACCTGTGCCTATGGACATGATCTTGGTCTTGCTGACATTTAGACGTAGGCCAAGCTGCTCACTCTCCACCTTGACTTTCTTCAGGAGTTCTGCCATCTCTTCCATATTTGTGGCAAACAGGGTGGTGTCATCGGCATAACGTAGATTTTGTATTTGGTATCCACCTACTGACAGCCCTCCCCCTAGCCAATCATCCAATGCACGTCTCATTATAGACTCTGCATAAAGGTTGAAGAGTGCTGGTAAAGTTGATATGGTGGTATAATGTTGTAGCAATAAATGAATGATGATATAAAAGAAACGATCTCACCGTGTGTGTCCGGTTTGTGTTGGTAAAGGTGGTTCATGGTAGGGCTGCAGTGTTCGGCAGTGAGGTGTCCTGGTTTAGAAATGTCTGATATTCAAAGTCTGAATAATGTGTAGAAACGGCGAAATAAATGGTCTAGTGTGTTGAAAGGTAATAAATAAGTGATTTAATGCCGGATGGAGAGTGGATGGCGATAATAAACTAAAATAAGGTGGATAAATAAATTAGAAAACAGAGGAACTGAGAGGCAAGTCCATTTAACATCTGGCTAAAGTCTGCATAACAGACAACTGACGGCCTGGCTGCGAATCCATTCTGTCCAACTCCAGCCAATACTTCTCGGGACTGAAGGCTTACATTGAACCACTGTCATGTCTGTGTATGCCACCAGGATGTTTCTCATCCTTGTCCACTCGTTTAATCCTGACCAGCCTTTCACGTTCACTCTTGGTCTTCCTTTCTAATTTGTCATGGGCTTTCTTCTCCTGATGCTCTGTTATTAACTTCAGTGTATGTCACCATCTACTTTTTCCAAATACCGAGACTTCGCGAGAAATCACTTCATGTTTAGGTGCATTGCTAACTCGTCTGACTTTGGCAGCCGCTGACTCTTCCTGACAAATCCTTGTGGAAACAATGTCATGATTAGGTACAACGCTGACTTGTATTTCTTCGTTAGCCATCCGCTTCTTCCTAGTGTTGGACTTTTCTCTTTCCAACTTGCTGTTCTTTACTTTCAACTTCTATAATTCTTTTTCCAACGCTGACAGTTGACGTTCTTCAATCTTTCGTCTAGCAGCCTCCAACAATGCCCTCTGACTTGACTCTGTATCTGTACCACTATCATCTGGTGTTCCAGGCTTTTTCCTTAGTTGCCGTCTCTACTTCATAAAAACCTTCCTTCCAGCATCCTTGTGAGCCAACCCCTCATCTTCTGACATCAAACTGTATCTGTCCTTGAATCTCTGTCCAACCGTCATCCACGCCGGGAAATAGTGTGGAAATCGGGAAGCTCCTTCCCGGGAAATCTGTGTCACTCGCGGGAAATGCGTGTCAGTGAAAAAAAATAAAAAGAGCATGAAATGAATGGGAAAATTGGCAACTAAAAAACACAGAAAAAGAAAATGCTTGTGACTTTGTGAGCCGGATTATAAGCTTAACACTGAACACAACACACCTACCTACACCCCGACATTACCTAATTATAAAACTGTCCAACGTAAATCCCCTAAAATCATGACCGAATTGATGTTGTTTGGTGCGTAAATATTATGATATCGTAGGTGTATTTCCCTCATATGTCCCTTGCGATGTTGTCGATATTAACGCAGTGCCACGCTCGTGGAATTTTCCATTAACTCACACTGCTTATACAAACTCCAGCGTGACCGATTATCTTACGATCACTCCGATGCCAAACCCGTTTAAGCACGTCTGTAGAAGAGACGGAAATATTAGCGCACCTCCACAAGATTCCCAGGCCAGGGATTGCAAAATTACCACGTGCGCGCTGTTGTATGACTGGAGCTGCAAACAAATGACACAGACACTTTGTTGGAAATTGTTGGAAATTTATTATTTATTATTAATGTTCCACATAGACAATTCGTAATTTTTACAATTCACACACCGACACTCGAATGTGACTAGTTTCTACCCTGGTTTTTACACTTCCGTAGTTTGCACTTGTGTCGTCAATTGATTTGCAGCGTTTTGTTGCCGAAAACTAGACGATAATTAGGTCAAATTCTACCTGTTTTAAACCCCCCTTATAGGATAACAAAAGTGTTAAAAGTATGCACCAAATCGCACCAAACACATCTTCATTTTGATCGCGGGAAATAGATCATTATTAATTATTGCTTCCCGGGAAATAAACATTTATTCCAACTCTGCGTCATACTTCGATTCAACTTATCACAGAAGAATTTAAAAATATTCATGATTCAAATAGGATCACATTAAACTCCAAAATCACTTTCCCATTCTCATTTCAAAAACATTTGAACTTGAACCCATATTCATGAGTAATCATATTTGTCAAATTTATTTTAAAAAAACCCAATAAGAGTAAATGATTTTCCATTACCTAACCCACTAACAATTCCAGAGAATAATAACAAATAAAAACTGACAATATAAGTATGAGTATATCTGCAGCAAATACATTGACACATCTACCGTGAGATAGTGGTACACTCCTGACAAACACTTGTTTGCTCTCTGTAAAAGACACAAGTGACGCAGCATATTTTGTTTTGTTACATTTAGTTTATTTCATCCGGGTACAACAACAAAACAATATTATTGCTTAAGTTCATCTGCCTCATGGTAAAAAAAAATTAAGAGGAATGTCAATGTGACATTCATGGGTCATGGCAATAAAATGCGTTTCCTGAAATACAATTATCACAAGTCAATTGGCCATTTTGTATACCAATAAGAAATAAGCAAAAATAAATAACAAGCTTTGATTATCTTGCTTGCTTTGACCAATTTGTTCAAAATTGTGAATTTCACCTCATTTTTTTCAGAAAACTGAAATATAATGATGTAATTATAATTTTGATAGACATATTGTAGCTAATGTTCTAAGTGATTTGTTCTGAATAAAAGTAAACACTTCAAATATTAAAAATATACATTTTAGGAGACGGTATGAACATATGATTTTTGTTCTGGTCTTCTGAAATTACATGTCCAATTTTCATATCCCACAAAAACGTTACACTCCTGACACTTTTTGGGGTCATAAACTGCAATAAAAAATTTTCGGAAGTAGCTTCGGTTAAAATGTTGAGGCAGAATGAAGAGACAATAGTAGCACACATTTTAGAATAATTACCTATTCTGTAAATCACTTTGTATTAGTGATAGGAGGTAAAATATGAATGGTGCCATTTTTTTAAACCCCCCTAATGCAAAGTGTCCCATCCCCGAATTCCTAAACGACTGACGTTATTACTCTTTGTTCTCACTCCCACTTCATTTTTCAGTCATGCAATGCAAATAAGAAAAGATGCATGTTCAGTATTCTTTACAATCTGTGTTCCCCCATTATAGCCCATATGCCCCGATACACACAATTTTCACACAGGGCCCAAGTATGTGGGCATGTGTGGCGCAGTGGATAGCTTAAAGCCAAATGACAAAGCCAAATGTGGATTACTTTTGCAAATCAATGACATTTGCTATTTTTCCTCCAAAAGTCACAATAGCGAAATAAACTAAATCATGAAATTCATATAATTTGTGAGAGATTATTTTTAATGTGGAAATAAAACTGCCTGTAATTTTGAGAAGGTGTATTTGTCATGTTTTAACCAAAGCAAACATAGTGATATGTCAATAGTTTTGAGCTAATCCAAATTAGGTTATCCTGCTAAGTTTCTGATAAAATGTAATGAAAATAGCTTGATCCATAAGGAACATTAAAAAGGATGAGAAGAAGAAATGTTTTCAGTTTTCAGTAGTGAGAATGCTGTCCATCAACTAAATTAGTATATTATTTGTATTGCTATTCTCTTATTCATAGCTTGCATTTTTTTATTTCTTCTCTCTGTACTTGCAGGTATTACCTGAGCGCACCCATCCCTTGGTGACGATGAGTGGTACTGGTGGATACTTGCTGACTGGAACCAACGTTGAAGTACCACCGACGACTACAAATACATCCTGATCCTCGATACTGATTTGGGACATTTGGCATGCATAATTTTATCGAGCACTCTGGATTTTTTCAGGAAAAAATGTTCACAATCAAACAATAGTAAAACAGCAGAAGTTATTATAGTGGCAATGTAATGACCTTACTTAAAACAATGACATGCTACACATCTAACAGTAATACGGCAATTAACAATGGAATAAATCTTGTAATACTCATTTGAATACTCAGGACTTCTACACCATGCCTTGCCCTTACCTAGACGTCGGATAATTTCTATTGAGTGATGCTTACTGGTAATGAATCTGGTGAATGCCTGCTGACTGGAACCAGGGACAATCGAATGAAAGGACTAGAAACTGTCTATTGTATCGCTATATATCATATTCAATTAATTACATAACATGCATGTTGCGGTTGTGTTTTTATTTAAGGAACTCTATGGTTGCCTTATAATATTTCGAAAAATTATCAAAATATAATTTTCCCCAAAATTTAGGCCTGGGTCAAACTGAATACAAATTATACATGATTTATAAACAAAATAGCGTTCTAGTGTTAAAAATAATCGGTAAATAATCGGCAAATGGCGGACGGTGCAAAGAATGAATAGAGCCTTAAAAGCATATTATGTGATCTTTTCCAGGGGGCGCCCTCTATTCATGATTTTTTTTTAGAAAGTAGATTTTCTTGCAGATTTACGTTTCTGATCATAAATATATTCTAAGTAACAGAGCGATAATAAAGGTTGAAGCAGACCATGAATCATGGACGATTTGGTTTAAAAAAGTGTTGAGTGGAAAAAACCACAAGTTTATTGTTGTTAGGGGACAGGCTCCCGAAAAGAAAAAAGAAAATTGTAAACAATGTACAAGTACTTGATTTATATTGAGTTCAAATCTCAGGTTGGTCCCAGTGGCTTTGAAGTCTCGTGGGATTCCTTTCATCCGCCAGAGGGTACCGGGTAATTAGGTAGTTAAACGAGCCTTACCTTCGTCAGGTGAAGTTTGACTTGAATTATCCTGTGCCCTCTGCCGATGATGAAGGAATCATGCCCCCCCCCACAAGAAACAGGATCTCCTGAATACACCAACAAATGTAAGCATTGTACTTGTAAGAGGTAAATTAATATCCTGTGGGACTGGGCTGGGACAAACCTGAGTTGTGTTAAAATACTGATTGGCGCAAGCGCACAAGCTATCTCATGTGATTCCTTCATCATCGGAAGAGGCACCGGATAATTCAGTCAAACTTCACCTGACTAAGGTAAGGCTCGTTTAACTTCCTAATTATTACGCCATTATACAAAATTACAAAAAAAATCTATGGAGAAATAAGCCACGATTTGATATATTAATTAAGGACACAACTGATATACAGAGGAGGTATGAGCAAAAGGTGCAAGAACAAAATAATGATCAAGAGAAAAGCCACGATTTTGACATTTAGATGTGCAATAGGCCCGATAAAATACTGGAGCTTCCAAACCAGCCTATCGGACAACTCTAATTAGAATCTGGTCTTTCTCTTCAAATTCTAAAACAATTTTAATTATCAACCTCAAATACAAAGGTGTTCCAAATTAGTTTAACACTTTCCATGCAGCAGGCGTCTGCAGATGACATTCCAAAATTTCACAAAATATTTCAAAAATGTCAGAATTATTTAAGTACCATATTTGGAATTAGCATATTGTGATTCACTATACAAAATGCATTAAAACAAGTACAAATATGCCTCGTATTGGTTCAGTGATACTTGAGATAGACTTTGAAAATTGTAAAAGGTTTCTGAAAAATCTGTGTTGTATATATGTCACGTCAAAATGGACATGTTGGTGGCATGAGTCAATTCTGAGTTATTGTCATGATTTGAAACAACACATTTTAAGCTTGAAAATAATACCATGTTGATGGTGATCGGACTGTTTAATCACAAGATATGAGTTGAAGAAGCATATTTTTTCTATTATTTTCTTTATATTTCACAAAATATATTGGCCTCTATCTCAAAACTGTGTTTGCCGACAGACATGTCCTTTTTGACGCGACTGGTCACATATGGCTAAAGTAATAGCCGCATGGAAAGTGTTTAATAAAACACCGATTCAAGGACATTTTATAATTTTATATTTGTCAAAGTTGTTGGCATGTGTTCAATTTTGTAAATGAGTCGGAGATAAACATGAATGCGCTACAGCAGACACATTTCATGCACAAACCTACCCTTATTGTTATTGGTTGCAGAAGTGTAACAACAAAAGGTAGATTAGGTATGGGTTGTTTTTACTTTTTAACTTTTTAATTTAAGCTACAGGTACCAAAGGTTTGTTATGCCAATGTAAGTACAATGAACTTATTTTGACAGGTTACAGGTCCTATGAAGAAGAGTCATTAATTAGTGGCTCAGTTCAATTCATTTTAACAAACAAAACAAATATTGTTAACAGGAATTCTGGAAGTCAGGATTAAAGAATTGGCAATTTTTCACTCTCCAATGGTCTGACTCAATGACTAGGTTTGTCAATATTTGCACATTTTTTTAACCCTACCCTAGAGAACCGCTGCAAAAGCCATATTTGGTTTTCATATGAACTAAGAAATCTTCATTATACAGGACTAAATGGATATATTTCAAGTCTCTCGAAAATATATTTTTCTATCACTGACTACCTGATTAACTATTCTAAATGTTGCATATAAGTAAAACTGATAAAGTTTCTATCATGTTAAGATTTAAAGGTGTATGTTCCCATCACTTTTTTGGGACTATGATTTTTTTTTCACATCAGGATATTTTGATATCAGAAGAATCCCCATATTTTTCTCATTATGTCTGTAAACTCTTAGGGGCTAGAAATGTTCCATTTAGAAATTATAGGTTATTATGTGGTGAATTACTGCCAAAGGTGGTTAACCACCAACCAGTTTGTGTATGACTCAATGGGCAAATGTTTTGTGACCTTGTGCTGCTAAAATAGAACCGTTGGAGTTATGCAACTCAAACTTTGGAATGCTACACTTTTAATGATGACCTTTCATATAAAATATAAAACATCAAGTTGAAAATCGGGCCAGCAATCGTAACATCTACCTTTAACATTCTGGGCATCACTGTGGCTTGACTTGTAACAACGGACATTTGACTGAATATCAGTATTCCAGTATGCTAAAGGCGTGTCAATACATTCGAGTTGATATTATACTTTTTGCAAGCTACAAAGGTTAATATTGCCAACAATCTGATTTATACATGATAGTATAGCATTATATTCAGAAATCATCCATTGTTTTCTATTTTCAGTATTTAAATTGGGCGGTTATACTAGTAATCATACAATACGGAGAGAAAACGAAAAAACATGTATTTATCTTTAGGGTAATCTTCCGTGTCCGTTGTCCAAAATCTCTCTCTGGCTTTGATTGCATCATGACAAAAGTGAAATAGGTATCCATTAGCATTTACTATAAATGTGTAGCTATGATTCAGAGCTATAATCATGACAAATGTCATGAGGCTGACATTCATATTTGCGATGTTATGAGTGAGGAGGTAGAACTTATTGAATGACCCTCGTAGAATTGAAAATAGGAACAGTTGTTCGGTCATTTTTTTCATCTATCTTTATAAAGTAATAACCATGGTATAAAGCCAAGAAAAAAAGGATGTGTCTCCAGAGCCGCATGCTTAGGGGTCGTCCATAATTGGGCGGTTATACTAGTAATCATACAATACGGAGAGAAAACGAAAAAACATGTATTTATCTTTAGGGTAATCTTCCGTGTCCGTTGTCCAAAATCTCTCTCTGGCTTTGATTGCATCATGACAAAAGTGAAATAGGTATCCATTAGCATTTACTATAAATGTGTAGCTATGATTCAGAGCTATAATCATAACAAATGTCATGAGGCTGACATTCATATTTGCGATGTTATGAGTGAGGAGGTAGAACTTATTGAATGACCCTCGTAGAATTGAAAATAGGAACAGTTGTTCGGTCATTTTTTTCTTCTATCTTTATAAAGTAATAACCATGGTATAAAGCCAAGAAAAAAAGGATGTGTCTCCAGAGCCGCATGCTTAGGGGTCGTCCATAATTTTCGCCATTTTCAGCTACGTACAAAGCGTACGTAAGAGGGGGGGGTCAAAATATACCTCAACCGTACGTAACTTAAATGGCGATCTTGAGAAGCTGGATTTTTTTTTTTAAAGTACAAAATAAAATAAAATTTCGCCATTTATTGCGTACGTAACTCAAGGGGGGGAGGGGGTAAAAAGTTATGTACGCTCTGTACGTAAGTGAAAATGGCGATAATTTTGGACGGCCCCTTAAGTATGTGGAGTCACTTTTGCCACATAACCCTACGCGATTAGCCCAAAATTGGGCTTTTTTTTAGTTATCAAAAATAGAAGAAAACAAATTGGCTCCGAAAGGGCCAAACAAAAAATGGGCCATAAACACAATAAACAAATAATTCTCGCATTTAGCATAGCTATTTTTTCTAAATAAAACAAATTTTAAAAACCTGCATATCGCTTAGCTATTTTTCCAAAAAATGTATGTGAGACAGACCTTCTTTTTTTGTGCTTAATGTCATGACTCTCTTTTGTGCTCTATTGTATCAATTGACGTATTATCAAGTAACATTTCAGTATTTCTCTAATTATATTTAGCCGGAAGAGGCAGTCAACGTAACTCAACTCAAGTCAATATTGCAGCCTAGTGACATGGATGCGTAAATACAAGGGGCAAAAACACCTTAGAAAATCCTGATCATTTTCCTGCTCGCATACCCCTCCCTCCCCCCTCTGGAAAGGAACACATGTTATAAATACATACCAACAAACGGGGAACGCTGTTTATCTAGGATGGCTGCGGACTACCAGGAAGTACAGAGATGCCACTTTTCCAATTTAAATCAAAATTCTGATTTTTAAAAAAAAAATTATAAAGATTTTCCCACCAAATTTCCGATTATTTGTTTCTCAAAAAAAATAAATCCAAAAAATAAATAAATAATAATTCTGGAAACGCTGTTTCGTGTGTATCAGAAATTCTAAATAAAACTAAGACCAATGAGGTCCAACTAGAAGTAGAATCTTAGGCACGAATGTAGATATGTAACTTTAACATGGCGCCAGTTGTGGAGAAAAGTTATAAGCATAAAGCCTCCAATATGAAAATTAATGAGAATGATAAACAAACTATCAACACTACAAAAAATAAAAGTATGCAAAAATGTAGTAGCCCGCAGTGTGTCACAAGATAACGGTCAATGAGACCAACACCCAAATCATAATTCAACTTTCCCGCCACAGTGACCCTGCATGAATTATGCAAAGAGGGTCATGCTCCGAAAGAAATTCCATTATTTTCTAAACTCGCTACACTCTAATGAAAATAAATCATTTTCCTACTCGCATACCCTCTCTCCCCCTCTGGAAAGGAACACATGTTATAAATACATACCAACATACGGGGAACCCCATCCAACATACGGGGAACGCCATTCATGTAGGACGGCTACAGACAACCCACTGTCCTCCCCACATCAATGTTTAAAGAACAGGAATATAAACACGTAGCGAAACTGCAACTATGATGCTTCAAACAATTTATCAATATATATAATATTATGCAAATACAATTATCATAATACACATGACCAGAATTGGAATATAGTCTCATCTAGAAACTAATTATAACTGGGCAACACAATAATACCATAAGCAATGAAACAATAGTGTCGCAGCATGGGTACGTATATGTACCTCAAATGAAATATACACTTAATAAAGATATAAATAATTAAATACCTAGATTAAGGGAAACAGAAAGCTGGTTAGGTAAAGACTCCTTAACATAACCATCCTTAGCCGTATCTGACGCCCATCTACCATGTTTCTTGAACAATCTATCTGGGACACCTACAGCAGCTGCGGCTGATGCACCGCCTGCATGGAGGCTGTGCAGACCAAACAATCTGGCGTCCAAACCTATGGACATCAAAGCCTCTTTAAAAAAGTCGCTACAGGTAGAATAGAAAAGTTTACCACTCCTTAATGTGTGTCTACCTGACCATTTGTGAAATACAAGGGGTCTGAAAAGATATTCATTAGAGGAACCAGAAACAATGTTGGCCAATGCCATATTCTTATTTAGCATAGCTACTGGGCACCGTAGGGTTACCTGTTGCTCCTACGGTGACCCAGGCACCTTCTCGGTATTGGCAGGGTTACCTGTTGCTCTTACTATGACCCAGGCACCTTCTCTGTATTGGTCCGTTTTACTTTTCTGGAAAATCCAGCAAAAGCAAGAAGAGTCATGGAACATAATCTAGCGTCTTTCAGACTGTCAGAGTAACCATACTTATCAACAACATTGATAAAATATCTATAAGCAACGTCTCTGATAGAAATATTAATTATCCGAATCTTAACATCAACATTGTATTTATAGGTACAATCAAGTGAACCAAACGGTTACAATTTTTTTTATTCAAACAAATAATAAACTATAATCATCATCTCGGATTTAAAATATATGTTGGTTAATTAAATATTAACCCAAACAATTATTGATGTACTGTAGTGAGCCAAACGGTTCATAATACGTCATTATCATTCAACAATCACCTATATTGATCTTTCTCAAAAATCAAAACATTGTGTACAACACCAGCACATGCTGTACAGAGCCAAACGGCATAAACACGCAATACTGCACAAAGATCAAAGCTGATCTAGAGAGGACACCACATAGATTTATAACACTCTCACATGTAGCAAAACTGCAACAACAAAAATCCAATCAGTAAAGGCCAGACGCCCTGCTCAAATCATTCGCTACATGAATGCGACTCATTCAGGAATCACCAATCACAATAAAACTCTGCCATCAAACCTGATACACAAAACTTCACTGGTCATTTTGGAGGTACCAAAAATGAAATTTGGATTACGTCCTTGAACAAAAATGTAAGTAGGATCAGAAAATCTCATGACGTCAACAACAATATGTCTGAAGAGACTAGTTGACGAAAAAAGGAGTGGCCAAAAAGACGCAGAAGGCCACGCGGGAACCACCAAGTTGACGAAAGCCCGACAAACCTTTTAAAATATGTCTAACAGCTTTACCAACCAAACGAAATGGGAGGTACAAGCCAATTGCAATCATTGTTCCAGTCACATGAAAAGGTATCTACATGTGAGGAAGGAGACCAATATTTAGAATCAAATACTGTTTGTGATGAAAATCATCAGCAAATCTGTCCACTGAGTGTGGACCCCACTTCAGATCAACAAACTTAAAAACTCCACGGAGACCCCCTTATCGTCAAAATCTTCGAATCTACTCAATCTATCTGCTTCAACATTATCACCTAGGAATCCATTGTACATCACTGCATAGACCCCGGCTATTTGTAGCCCAATTTCATGCAAGTTAGTTTTTGTACTGCCTTTCCTAATAACAGGCTGAACACCAGTATTATCTGTAAATACTGTACTACTACTTACTACTTATGTCGTTCTCGAACGGTCTTCGTGATGGCTCGCCAAACTACTCTGTCCCTCATGCATGCTTTCATCTCCTCATCATTCTTCAGTCCTGTGTCTTTCGCCAAGGTGTCCAAATATGTTAAGGCTGGGCGGCCGACAGATGTGTGTCCGTGTTTGGGTTTCCATAGCAGCAGATCAGATACAATCTCATTTTCTTTTCTCATGCAATGCCCTGCAAATCTCATCCTTCGATCTGTGATGTTTTCTGAAACCTTTTGTAAGTTTCCATATAGGTCTTTGTTTGGTATCTTATCTTTCCAACTAATGTGAGTGCAGTTCTCAGCATTCTAGTGTAGCATCCATCTAGAGATTTCTTCAGTCTCTTGGTGATGGTCCATGTCTCAGCTCCATACAGTAGAACACTTTGAACAGTAGCTTGGAAAAGTCTGATTTTGATTTTTCGACAGAGGCTGGATTTCCACACTTTGTGTTCAGAGCATTGCAGGCCTTCCAAGCAAGTGCTTTACGTACTTTTATGTCATGCTGGCTACTACCAACCCAAGCTCCCAGGTACTTGAAGTCCTCTACGTTGTCTAGGCTACTTCCATCAGAGGTTTTTAGCTGTACCGCTTGTGCTTGGTGGAATGCCATGCATTTGGTTTTCTTGGCATTCATGTGGAGCCCAGTTTTGAGTGCTGCTTCCTCAACATATTTCAGCAACTTCTGTGCCTGCTCCTTAGTGTCAGAAAGTAACGCTATGTCATCTGCAAAGTCAAGATCAGTGACGTTCTTTGGCCCTATTCTTCGACTTTGTCTAGGCTTGATGGTGAATCCTAGTTCCTCTTCTCTCCCACTGATAGCTATTCTTAAGCAGTAGTCAAGGATGATTATGAATAGGTAGGGGGCAAGGGTATCTCCTTGGAGTACTCCTGCTAGGATGTCGAACAGTTCCGTGTCGCCATCAGGTGATATGACTTTGGCTCTTGTGTTTCTGTAAGTTTCATCAATTGCATCTGTTATAACCTGTGGGACACCGTATGCTGATTATATTGATCATTTTCCAGATACTCAAAATACAGTAACTTTCTTTCATTTAAGACAAGGGGCAAACACCACAAGAGCAAGGGAGACACCTTGTATAGTTCTCTCCAAGTAGAACTTCTGACTACTTCGTCACTATATTGCAATTCTGGAAAAACTTGAGTTTTCAACACTGGGCTGACCAAGCCCCACAGCCAATACCACTGGCGTCAGAATAAATCAATACATTAGGAGTGGAATGTTCAAATAAAATGTGGTTATTCAACCTGACAAGATTGTTCTTCCTAAAGAACACTTCTGAATAGACAAGGCTGTCACTAGGGAGATTATATACCCTATCCCAACGCACACGTTTCACTTCGATATACAGATACCTAGTCTTCAGTCGAAATAAATTACCAATACCTAGATAAAGAGACACAATTATCCCTGCCAACGAGGCCAACTGTCTAGATGAGACTGATGGAAACTTAGAAGTCAATCTCTTGATACATACAAATATATCATCAATCCAGCGTTTGATGGCTTTCTCTCTGTATGGGAGTGCGCCCTCAATTATCCTGGAAATCAGATTTTTTGCATCACAGTAATATTTAGGGATATACTAACTATCATCTGAAACAGTTTACCAAGATTCGCCGTTCATCATGTAAAATTTACTCACGGACTTTCGCGGCAAATCTCAACCCGGAAGTGCTGCTATTTGCTTAGTCTGGCATGAAGGCAATGTCGGAATTGTATGATATTTTGGATTTGGGCTATGTTGATGATTTATCTTTACGTTATTTGCTCATGTAGTATATCGATACATCTCTCAATGCCCCTTTAATAGATCCAGACTGGGAATCCCATGATAATCCAAGCCAATCTATCTGCTTAGAAGGGGTCCAAACGGACTTTTCTATATTGGGCACAAAACCGGCCTAACATCATGGGAAATAGCGGAAGGCACTTCGTAAAAATGTACGGTGTCGTCGAAAGGCCAAACGGCAAGACTTGAAAGGAGACGAATTTGACAACACCGTCAAACTCAAAATGATATAAACTGCTCACAAAAACTTTTTTTAATCAAGTATACTTTTAGTATTTATTAGCCTCTTTGTATATGTTATATATCAATGGAAAGCTGAAGTGTTTCCTCTTTAAAGTTATACCACATTTGCAATGATTACATGTTGCTAAACTTGGCCACGTGAATGCGAATGAGGCAAAGTCACAAATCAAATGTGCCAAAATTACTGTTATCTGTGCTAAACAGTCAATAGGTAATGATCAATAATCAAACCGGTCATGCTTGAGAACCATGAGTGGTTTACACAAAGATTTGCACCAGTAAGCACAACACACACAAGTTAATCCTCATCTCTTTAGAAAACCATTGTTTGGGTATTTGCAAGACTGGGTTAACAATGATTCCAGGTGGAAGGTCATGAAGGTAAGTGATGAAAGGTTTAGGCCTATAACTTGTAAATTTTTCTGAGACACAGTAAACGTTTTGCAGTTTCAATATGCCGCTTTTAACAGATTTGGAGAGAGCCCGTGCAATTGGTTCACACAGTAACACAAAATTGCTAATGTTGGCACCTTTGATTTATGACTTTGTCTCATTCTCATTAATGTGGCCAAGTCCAGCAACATGTCATCATTGCACATTTAGTATCATTTTAAAGAAAAACACTTCAGCTTTCCATTGATATGCAACATAATACAAGAGGGTAATAAATAATAAAAATATACTTGATTAAAAAAAGTTTCCTAACTTTTTGTGAGGAGTTTATATCAAAATGGTGATACCCTGATTTGAGATCAAATCGGATTTTCTGCTTCCACAAATAACTATAATTAATATACCTAAGATCCAAAATTAAGCCCTCACTTTACCAGAACTGTAAACAGATATTGATAATGGATTAACTATACACTGCTTGGAAGTACATTGTACTATAAGGTTCCTAGCAAGAAGCTTATTGATAGCATCAGTAACAAAATCATTGTACTTTAGTGAAGACTTATTATTGTTAAACAAAGCAGATAAAGGTGATAATTATCAGCACCAATCGATGACCAAAAACCAATGGAAGATTTAAGCCTACCTCTCACAATAGGTTTAGAGATACCCTGCTCGTTATCATGACAATTCTATGAATAAAATGATGCATCATACCGATCAATAAGATTACTGTCCAGTTCACTGTTATTAAAAGTATCAATACCAAACGGTTGATCCATACTTGGATTAGAAGATACTAGAGGAACATCACTGTCTATGGTGGTGATAGATGAGGATTTAACGCCCCAAATGATTGGGCCAATGGCTTGGGTAACGGCTTGATCAGGGGTAAATAATGGAGGTTCCTGGTACAAACGTCAGCGGTTAAGAAGGGCCTGTAAACATTGTACATGGATAACAAACGATTTGGATTATTTAGTCAAACAACAATAATATCTTTATACCTGTAATACACATAAAATAGACGTCAAATTAAACCCTGTAGTTAAAGCATATTCATAGAATGTAAAGAACTAAAACACACGAGTTTGAGACAGATAATAAACATGGATGCCAAACGTCACACGACAAATTATCGATACACTCAACAATGTATCGTACCCTAAGTGCACATTAATTATATGCAAACACCCTAAATCAGAAAACCTTTACGTAGACTTGATCAAGTATAAATATTGAACAAAACTGTAATACTCGGCTGAAAATGTTATCGGGAATGAAATTCAATTCAAACGCACAAATATGTTATACTTTTTTTTTAAAGTCATACGACACATATTGAGAAATATTAATTAATTACCTTGAATATTAACATTCATATAATTGCCAAACTCACCAACATTAATTCTGCTTGTTGGAAGTACCTGGACAAGATCTTCTCCAGTGTCCTGTCTTGCCACAGGCAAAATAAAAATCAGTTGATTTGGGTCCTGAAGGGTTAAATCGTTGGGTGTTGTTGTTAAAACGCCGAAGAGAATTGTTACCACTGTTAGGATAAGCAGCAAATTGAGGAGCAAATGACCCCATGGGATTTGCGGGATATGCATTAGGCGGTCTAGCATATGGCTTCTTGCTGGTCTTTGAACTTTTCTTACTTTTGACTGCCATCGCTCTGGTTTGGGCCGATCTAATGTGCTTGTCATCGTCGCTATCAATTTCCAAGTTTTCTTGCCAAATACTCCTCCACAACTAGCCAACCTGCCTCTGACTTGTCAGCAAGCTTGATTAATTTATTTTGTTGCTTTACGTCGGACAAGACTTTCTCTAGAATTGGTCTAGCAAAAGGCGGAGTTACCTTCTGATGGACTGCTGAATAAAATCTATGGTGGATGAATTAAATTGGACCTGTTCGTCGTTCCCTTTAAATCGATAAGGGGTCTTGTTTGATTTCAACTTCTCAAGCTCAAGGGAAGTAGCTTCATGATCTGACTTTTGGGAAGCAATAACAGCCCCAATGGCTTGTGTCACAGCCTGATCAACTGAGCTAGTAACTACCTGGTTCAGAATCGCTATTAAATTGGATGTTGTAATAGGTACATCGCCACTGTCAGAGATATTATTGACTACATGTTCTGGCACAAATCCTTGTGATATACTTGTATGAGCTTGATCCATACTCAATACACGAATACACTTAGCTGAAACCAAACAACGAACGAAAAAAAGAATCAGCAACCAAAGTGTCTTGGGATAAGTCTAGAGCAGCAAATGTTGGTAGCCCGCAGTGTTGCAAGATAACAAACAATGAGACCAACACCCTCATCATAATTCAACTCTCCTGCCACAGTGACCCTGCATGAATTATGCAAAGATGGTCATGCTCCGAAGGAAAATTTCAAGATCTGTGGCACTACCATTTCTGGTCTTGTTATTAACATAATTAAAGAATTTTCAAGTTTTGCTTAGACACAAATTAAATAGCAACAAAATTTGTTCAGAAAATATGTATTTTTTTATTGTTTCGTATGATTCACATCATTATCAGTGAATTTACAGGACAAAATTCCCTAAGTTCAGTTAAGTTTATTCTCAAGTATACATGTACACAAAAAATAGACCCGGATCTGATGGCAAACTTAAGAGCCACATTTCTTATTATAGATAGATATGCCCAAATATGGTAATTGTTTGATATAGTTAAGGGGGCTGTGCACCTTCAGGTACAGCCTCCGTAAAACTGCCGTAACTTCTTTATTATTCATTAAATCTGTATAAAAGTATACATTTTCTTGCAGAAAAGCGTTCAATGAATCCAACCATGATCATGAAATTGACCATTTTGGGAGAAAATTATAAAAAAAACATTTTTTGACCCATTTTAGGTTTGGAAAAGATAACTCAAAATATATTTTGTTAAATTTTGTCATACTAGTTTTATTATATTCCTCATGCAATTCCCTAGGAATCGTTTTTTTTTTTTAAAAAATTACTTTATTATTTTTTGAATTATCGAACAAAAAGTGCCAACAAATATGATTTTTTACCAAAAAACGTGATTTTCACGATTTTGGAGGTTAAAAAACAGGTTTTTTGGCACTTTTTGGTCTGTAATTCAAAAAATAATAAAGTAAAATTTTTTTTTAAAAAAAACGATTCCTAGGGAATTGCATGCGGAATATAATAAAACTAGTATGACAAAATTTAACAAAATATATTTTGAGTTATCTTTTCCAAACCTAAAATGGGTCAAAAAACATGTTTTTTATAATTTTCTCCAAAATGGTCAATTTCATGATCATAGTTGGATTCATTGAACCCTTTCCTGCAAAAAAATGTATACTTTTATTAAGATTAAATGAATAATGAAGAAGTTACGGCAGTTTTACGGAGGCTATGCGAAGGTGCACAGCCCCCTTAACTAGAAACTGATTTTGTGAAGTATGTCGTAAGAAAAGCTTATCATAATGTTGTTTTGTTTCAAATCTTAACATCAAATCTTATAGAAGTAAAAGTGGGTAGAACAACATTTTGGTTGAACATTCAGTGAAAATACATTGCAGACTATATACAGTCAAATATGCATATTGTCGGTAAACAAACTGACCAATGGTATTTCATTATATTAGAGTGAAAGTTTGTCTATGACCCGATTCTGACGTCACATTTCTGAAAGGTCTATTCCGTCAGTTCAAGTCATTAGTCTGCTGATGAAAGGTGTAGCAACACCTGAAAATTCCAGGTAATTATCTTGTTAAGAATGAAAGAACAATTTAAAATTAATGGTATTTCATGTTTATTTTCAACAACAAAATTCATTTCAGACTGGTGATGGTGTGTAAATTCCAACCTAGTCCAATTCTGATGGATCTGATTCAGTTTTCATCCAAGTCGAGACGATTTGTTGTGTTCTGTTCCAATAAAGAGGTGAGTGTATTTATTTGTTGAGTATTACACTATCCAAGAAGAACATTAATTGATCCAAACAAGTCCTATCATGAGGCCAAAAAAAATCCATACAAAAAAAGCCCTGTACAATTGAACAGGCCAAATGTGTAGGCATTTTTTTTAGTTTATCAAAAGTTGTTAACAAATTAAAAAGAATTGTGTCATTTTGAAAAAAACAATAATATGCTTGCTTGACTGATCAACCAAACCTGAGAGTCCCGTTCACCTGTAGAAGAGGTCTTTTTGTCACCTAATGGCTTGTATTCATTAACTATCAAAACCCATGGCTCATAGGTTCAGTTACAATCCAAGTTCATGCGATTTGTTGGCTACAGTTTCATTATTAGGAAGTCATACATATGTTATTGAGGCAACAACGTTGTGAATATGTCCATACATGAGTGCCGCCGCACAGTTCATTCAGTCGTCCATGATTGCAGTGGATGGATAATTAACATACATGAGACTAGGTATTGAAACATAGCCCATTTAATGTGTACTGTTCTAACAAAGATTGATTTGAATTGGAGTCATAGCTCAAATTGACCAGAACACAAGTTAAAAAATAAATCACAATTCATGACCGCTAAAATGTAACCCTAATTCTTTTTTAAGGATTTAAATTTTACCCAAATTGTCAAAATATTACTATTTTTTACTTGAAATGAATATGTTTGCTTATAAATTGTTTTTAAATTATTATCACTATTATCACACTAGAAAAATTAGTCAAATCGACTTTTACCAATTTTGTCTCGACATGTTACTTTAGGAAAGGTAAATTATTATATCACCATACATGACATACTAGAAATATTTTTTTATGTAAAAGACATGAACATCATTATGTGACTGACGGGGGGGGGGGGGGGGGGGGGGGGATCAGATTTGTGGGAAACTTAGGGGGAAAATATCTCAAAATTGTAAATAATGGATCACTCGGGCAAGTAGACATTCTTGTTGTTGTTGCCAAATGGTTTGATTACCCAGTGAAATTTAGACTACATGGTCGGCTAAGTCGGTATTTTCTATTGAAGCTATGTGTGTCTGGGATTAAGATAGAGCGGTCATCAGGAAATCATTGTGAAAGGTTGCATAGTCTCTAGCACTGTAATGAAATAATTTCTCAAAACTAATAAATTATTTGTCAAATTAATATCAATGCGAAAAGATGCACTTATTGTCCCAAGTACTCATGGGTTCAAGTTTAGGTCTATTAAAACACTGAGTGAAACAGTTGTATGAAAAACTTTTTGAATATTGTTACATAAATCATGTCAGTGAATTCATGCAATGTAGTGCAAAATGTTTGAAAATTGCCATGGACGTATATTTTTTCTTCTTATGATAGTTTGATATTAATAACACATAGTATGAGAGACAATTTGTTGTCACAACAGACTACTAGTGCCTGCATTAATTACCAGGCTTTTCCAGACCAGACATGTTTTCTACAACATTTCAAAAGAGATGAATATCCCTGCTTAACATGATCTTTGATCACACATACAATATGGTACAAACATCTGAAGTCTACAAATCACATACCATGTTTAATTATGTATAGACCTATATTTGACACTTAGATGGTGCATGACAGATACAGTATACTGTGAAACACCATATTTTTTCTAATAAATGGCCCATATATTTTTCAGCGAACATGTACAGTTAGCCCACAATTATTCATACCCTTTGAAAAATGTGATTTTTTATTTTATTTTCTTATATCTATACCAGCTGGGGTGTCATGCACCATCTGACAAAGAGATAGAGTGTACTGTCCTATAATATCCTTCACTGTACATTAAATAGGACACATTTGTAATGCATCCACATTGTATGCCCACGTCATGGAATAATTGCATAACAATATAAAAGCCTATCACACAATATAAAGAATGTTTGGAATGTCAAAAATATGTGTATTATCACAAAAAATGGCCTCAATCCTGAGACTTAGTGTGGGGTATGAATAATTTTGGATGGCCATAAAAACACAATTCTTGTACAATTATATTGTTATGCACAAAATGTAGAGCCCAAATATATTGATTTGTACTTGCAAACTAATTGTCTTGAGTGTAAAGCGAAAGTTCCACCACTCCAGCTGGTATAGATATGAAAAAAGCAACAACAACAAAAAAATCTAAGGGTATGAATAATTGTGGTTTTAACTGTATGTATAAGCTTTTTATTTAGAATACAGTTCCATTTATGATCACAACAATATGATTGAATAGCCAAACACATGACATTCACTGTCCCTTTTTACTTAGAATCCACTAAGTTGAACATTTTAGTGTCATTTATCTCACAATTATCTAAAATGTGTAATTTCTTTTGACTGAAAACACACAAAATCCAAAATGAACACTTCCCTTTTCAAAACTGCATCACACCAAGGCAGCTTGTATAGTATTGTGAACTGTGTTTTTCATTTTCTTATCAGACATTAAAGCAAAAAACATCAATTGTGAAAATTTCAGGTTAAAAAACCCATGAAATTTAGATAAATCCACAACATTTGATATCCAATATAAAAAGGTTTCCATTGCCAAATTCCATCAGATTTCCTGAGAGCATATGTCAGTAAATTATGATGATTCCTAATGAATTTATTGTAAATGCACAGTTAGTCTGAGTTGAGTTTTAGAACCAAATTTGAATAGGGTTGAAGTGTGGCCTAATTGTAAGGGAGTGCAAATTCCATTTAATTGTGAAGTATTTAGATGATTATGATTGAGGTTTGAACATGCCAAGCTACATTTTCATAACCAAAAGTCAAGTAAGTTAGCCATCATTTTTGACGCAGGTAACCCTGAGGTTCTGTTTTATTAAAGTTGTCTTTTCTTGTACAATTTCAGCCCCTTATGGAATGCTACATGAAATTAAGGGTGAGAGGTGGAGCCATTGATTTGAGATTGACTGAGACATGGTTAAGGAATCATCAGGTGGGTACACATTTTATTCAACACAAATATTATTTACAAGCATGGTAGTAATATTAGGTTTGTGAACTTATTTTTTAGCTTCCTTCAATACCAAGCTACAATAATTGAGTTTTTTCCATTTTTAAAACACATATGGGCATGCATGTTTCAGCGGATAAGTTCTCACTCCACAATACAAAGGTTGCGGGTTCGAGTCCCGTTGTGGCCATCGTGTTGTGTCCTTGGGCAAGACACTTAACAGCGCTTGCCTCTTTTCACCTAAGTGTATAAATGGGTACCGGCATTAATTAATGTTGGGAAGGTAAAACAGACTTGTTGTGTGGAAGGAGTGGCAAACCCCCACAGCAAAAATTACATGAAGGAGTCTGGCCCAAACGCAAAGGAAAGAGATGGGCACTCCACGCACGAGCTTAGCATGGCACAACTCTTTACTTTTACTTACTTTAATGGCAAGGGGGTACCCACTGAATTCAAAATACAACAATCAAAATTGCTTCAATTTAGCTGAAAAGTATACCAAATTGTTCGTCTGATCACGTTTAAAAACTTTTACCTGTATAATAATAATGCTACATATCTGAGTGCTAAAGTTCCATGGCAAGGACATCCTCTTGGCAGTGCTATAATGTCTATGTGGTCATTTATGTTGAGCAATTTTGGTGTGAGACAAACACACATAGCTTCATTTGCTTCATTTAAAGGTAATTCCCACTTGATTATCTATATGTTTGAAGATCCATTATTCTACCAACTATTTTACTGTTTCTGTCTTACACTATGTTTGTTGACCAGATTTGGATGTGGTTAATTGAGAGATCCACTTGTATCATCAAAAATAAATTTGTACTATTGAAAGTTTTAAAAACAAATAGACAAAAATAATGATATTGGTTAATATAGTGTACTTCAACAACAAACAGTTAACAATAATTAACTAGTAATGCCTTATTCAGAGTAATGCATATTAGGTATCAAGCATATTGCATAAATGGAAAATAATTCTAGTAAAAAAACCAAAACAAAAGTTTGGGTCAAGTGATTTCCAAGAGTATATTTACGGATCAATTATTGTTTACGACATCCATCTGGATATTCTGGACTGTTGTGGTCTTTATTTGTTTTTGTCACTTTGGTGCTATAGTATAAAATCTAGTTATGACAATACAAAAATAGTGTGCAGCACCTTTTATGTTCCTTGGCAGTTATTTATGAAGCAGTCAGCACCGTTTCTATCACATAAACTTGTATTCTCCAGCAAGATTCTGAGTATGTCTTCTGTGCAGTGTTTCTAGAAACGTAAGAACAGTCACTACTACTTCTAGTCCTCCCATGATAACAAAGCCCAATGTGTAAGACCCAGTCAGATCAAAAGTCGCTCCTGCATCGAAATATAAAGGGAACACAAATTTAGATCAAACTGTGCGATGGGATTTTACAATGGGTATTCATAATAATTATGTAAAGAGTTCAACAAGTTAAACATTTGGTTCTGAAGAAGTCAGAGCTAATCCTGACTAAGCTTTACACTTTTTAACTTGTCCAGCTGCGAATCTATTAATTTCTTAACCTGAATAAAATGAGATAATTCAATTTCATGTACATGTATAATAAAGTTAATGATTTTAAAGGGGCATTGAGCGATACATATGGGAGTGCGCCCTCAATTATCCTGGAAATCAGTTTTTTTGCATCAAAGTAATACTCAGCTTCCTGGAAATCAGTTTTTCTGCATCAAAGTAATACTCAGGCATATACTAACTTCCATCTGAAACAGTTTACCAACATTCGCCGTTGATCATATAAAATGTCATGATTTTCCTAGTTTCGATATGATCATATCGAAACTCAAGTGCTGAATTCGGAAGTTATGCATTGTTTTACACACAGACTTTCGCGGCAAATCTCAACTTGGAAGTGCCGTTATTTGCTTATTTTGTCATGAAGGCGATGTCGGAATTGTATGACATTTTGGATTTGGGCTATGTTGATGGTTATCTTTACGTTATTTGCTCATTTAGTATATTGATACATCTCTCAATGCCCCTTTAAGTAAGTGTAATCAATGATAATTGTTATACCGGTGGTTGTAGACAAATGGGTCTCAATTCCATACAAAATGTACCCAGGAATATGCAGTTAAAAGGATTGTATATAAGTATTCCAACCGATTTGTTAACCCGTTTGTTAGGTTATGAACAATAAATTGTTATCAAATATGAAACATTTGACATAGTGACCCTGAGTTTGGCATGATATACATAATCCAATTGTGATACTAAGACCCAGATTAAATGGTGACAATTGTAACATGGGAGGGGATAAACTGTCACGTACTACATCATGGTAATGCGAACTTTTTAAAGAATGAGGTATCCATTCATAGTGAATGGAGGGGATATCAAAGCCGGCTACACCGACATGAGAATATTCATTAACTGAATAATGCTCATATTCTTACACCTAGTGTCTTTCAGGGGTGTACCTTCATTTTTTCTCCAACCAGCCAGCCGGGCTGGTAGCATGTAAAAGTTACCAGCCCGACTGTTAACTTACCAGCCAAACAAGTAATCTTCATTTACCAACAGCAACATTCTTACCGGCCAGCCGGGCGTGTATATTTGAAAAGTTACCCGCCCGACGCAAAAGTTACCCGCCACGGGCGTGCGGGCGGGTACTAAGTACAGCCCTGGTGTCTTTATAGTGTCGGGCTAAAAAAGGCGATGGGACATGAAGAGAAGAAAAGGGAGCGAAAAAAAACGAGAAAGGGAAGGAAAAGGAAAGAAAGGATGGTGAGGAAAAGAGGGAAAGAAAAGGGAAAGAAAGGGAGAAGAGAATAAAGGGAGAAAGGCAATGCGTTACATTAACATAGTGATTCTGTGGGAAAAAATGGATTTCTTCATTTGACCTTCTTTTGAGAAAATTTATAAATATCTCATAAGAAATAGAAAATCCCAATTAAAATAAAATAACAATTAATACACACATTTAAATTAAAAATCAATGAAATCAGGATCTTAATATTTTGACTCACTATGTACAGATGTTTGAGAGACAAATTATAAGTATCTCGTCATACAAATACAGATTGAGCCCACGATGCAATCATTCCTATTGCTTGAAAGGTATCTTATTATAACTTTTGGCCAAAAGATATGTTTTTATATTTCTGAATCAATATTATGTTTCCCATTTTTCATCATGTTCAATATCACTTAGTGCATGTTTGCCTTAACGCGTGATAATGCAAGGTGAAATATTAAACACACCACTATTACCAACCTGTGTGTTACAAATGATTAAAGAGTAAATTCCAAATTTGTATTAATGACCGTAGGCCTATATCATATGGCACCCCACTTATTAACAAATAAATATATTCAAAAAAGGTTTGTATTTAAATCATTCTATTAAGTAAAAGAATCATACAGGTACTAACAGTCCCAGGGCCTACAAAATCATTTTAGGTTGGCCTTTATTTTATTACTCTTTTCATAAAATTGTTTTGGTCAAGATTGCTGAATTCAATAGTTATGTATGGTGCGATTTTATCATATTGAATAATAGTAGACTGACTACGCAGAACATCAGGAAAATATATGATGTTATAATGATGATTGACGAGAAAATAGCAATAATATGGTAAATATATTTGTCGGACATAAAACTAGTCTCAATCATTCTATTCTTATCCTTTTGATTGTTCACGCTCAGGATATGTAAATAAAGAAATAAAATATTATTCTATAAATAAATAGTTACAAAAACGCGGTTGGCTGGTATGTCCGGGGGATCAGCTCTACTGGCAACCGAAGTCAAACCTGGTTTTCAATAAAAGGACTCTTTTTCCAAACTGCAAATGGAATTGGTTTTGTTTGCAATTTTGATTAATGGACTGACATAACAAATTCTTTTTATAAAGCAATTACAATGTGTATAGCATGACTGTCACCGAGTCACATGAGCAGAATATTGTTATATTGGAATGCTGAATCTTACAGGGTCTGTTTCACATGGATACATAACCAACCAACCTTGACTCCACTTTTTACACCAACAGTCCACAACAACATGTATTTCCCATCGTCCAAAGGAAGTACATGTCTTGGTATTTGGAAACACACAGCCCACTCCCAAAAGGTGTGTCACTAAGAGAAAGCTGTGGTAATTACAAATGTTAAGAGAATTCTTTCCAATCCCAAGAATGGATTTGTACCCATATTTTGCTTTTGGCTTGTCATAGGGCAGGATCCAAGGATCCACTTACCCCCACATGCCATAAGAAAAGCCCCTTGGCACAGGTCCAAGGGAGAAACCCACTGAGACTTGGTTTTAACCTTTATGAAAGTTTAGATTTAGAACACTTTTGAAATTAGCTATGTAAAATTGTGATGTTTCTTGTCGATAATATGTGGATGGCTGAGATGACACTGGAACTTGATTTAATAGTGCTGGTTATCTCCCGATTTTATCTCATTTCATTTCAATATATATTTTTGGTAACCTTTTGGATGTTTCATTTCTTGTGAATTTTTCTGTGACCCATAATTCCTTTCTGGGAATGCCATTTCCCTAATTTTGTAGCCCTACAAAAATGTCTGCAAAATCTGCTTGTGTATTGTAGGTAACCTAGTTAAACTTAATTAAATCAATAGTTGTTGCCATATCTGACCTGGCACGACAAAATGAGTGTAAAGTCGCAAAAATTATAAATGATTTTTTTTCTTCACATTTTCAGAAAGTAGATGTCCTCAGGTTTACAATGACACCAAAGTTGTTATAATAGGCCATTCCAAAGTGAAATTATGATAAATTGAAGTTAATCACCGCTGAATTATTGAATTGGAGAAAAAGGCCTTGAAAGTCAGTGAAGCTTATCGTCACTTGGCTCTCCTACATTTTCTGTCAGAACTTAATCGAAATATTGTTTATGCCAAATATCTATCATTAAACGGTACTGTCATTGGTCCATTTGGGAATTTACAGGGTTCAAACTACTATTAATTGCGTCGAAAAGCCTTGACCTTTAAAACCATACCAAATTTCCCATAGGGGATACTATTTTGAACCCGTGGAATTGACATGTAAACAAGTTAATTTCGAGACATTTCCTCTCTCTTTGCGTTCATTTCTAGAGATGTAAGAATAACATGCCCTCTCTAAAATTACTTAATAAACATATTTATACCAAGAATATTTTCTTAATACTTCGGAATGTGATACATAAATAGTTTATCTTTCCGAAAACCAAAATATCTCATTTTCGACCTCCCCTTGTTCAAGTCGACTATTTCAGGCCATAACTCAAAATCAGCCCCAGCGACTTTACGCTCATTTTGTCGTGCCAGGTCATATATGTTCTAAAGCTCAGATTTGATTACAAACTGGATTCTTTGTATGTGCCATGGATAACTCATTCTTTTCTTTCTTCTATTTCTTTCTCTTCTTTATTTCATAAAGCCCCCATGGTGTGTGAGTTAAACCAAAATCAAAACTCCATTCACATCATTATTTATATGATGAACAGTATTAATTTTGTATAAATATGAAAAGTGGTTTGGAATTGTCATAGTTCAAGAAATTTGATCTGTGTAAGCGCCATCGTTAGTAATCCTTGTTTAATGATATTGCCATAACAATTAATCTTGTACAGCACAGTGACCACAGATTTGCCTAAAATAATCACTATCTGTTCTTTATTCTTACCTATAAGTGGTCCTCCAATCAAAGCCCCAAAGCCCATAAAGAAATGTGTCCATCCTATAGCTGCCATAATGGCTTTCTCATCATCCTCTGCAAGATTCTTAGCTATCACCACAGACACAGTATACCCAGCACCAATAGCACCGCCGGCAATGTAAGTCAACACAGCCATTGTGGCGTAGGCCGTTGCAAGTGGGTCAAACAGGAGTGCCACTGCACAGGACAGATGAATCAGAGCAAAAAGCATGGTGTCACTAAATATCTTACTATCCAGAGGGGGTCCGGTGACTGCCCGACCGATGATATTCCCAACTCCTCCTATGGAAGCCAACAGTGTTGCATCAACTGATGGGATGCCGTGAGTGAGGGCGTTTGGCACAAGGAACAAATGCCATCCGGCGAACTGTATCGAGGCAAGGATAAAAATCAACTGATAGATAACAAACCGCCGGTTCTTGCGAAATACGGCTAGACTTAGACGCTCTTTCATCAACTGAGCAAATTGTTTAATATATCTCATGTATTTACTGGCGATTTCTGTTTTGGGATCATCATCATCATCATCGTCACCGTATATTCGGGAGTAAGAGTTTCTTTCCTTGTAGGCAGATGTAGGAGGTCGCATCAAGGCTCCTGCAACAGTGGTGTTGAGTGATACCACCCCTAGGATGAGCGTCGCTCCACGCCAGCCGTATTCTTCAATGAGATATTCAGTGACAGGTGGTAGAATTACCATTCCCACTGCGCCTCCAGCTGCTGAGATGCCATTCGCGAGACCAAACTTGTTGTCTGTGAAGTACATGAGTAACGGGGCCACTGTGGGAACCTGAACCATGCCATATCCGATACCTAGAAATGATGGAGGATTAGAAATAGAGAGAGAGACACTATCTCATTGGTTTATCATAAATTTGAATTCATACCTGTTGTTCTAATCATCATACAGGGTGTCCAAAATTGCCTGTAACTATTTTTTTTAAATTTAATCTTTGGCCAAACAAATCATAGTGTAAAGAGTGTAAAAAGACTGTCAAATTGTCAAATTGTATTGATTGATTGGCCCAAATTAGCCATATTTTTAGCCAATCTGGCAAAAAAATGATTTCAGCGGATAATGGTAGGCACGGGTGTTAATATTCACCACAAAAAAAGTAAGGACGGATAGGGGGGTAGGGAAATTGTTTTTCCGTAGGGGGGGGTCTGTCATTCACCCAAATTTTGCTCAAAGTGCGTCGTGTTTAGTATCAAATGAAAGGAAATTTAAATAAGAAACACTGGTAGTGATGGTCATTTTGACATTTAATCATTCTGTGAAAAAATTACTCTAGATGAAGACATGGTTAACAAGGAATCAGTGAGCTCATGACACAGTTTCTAATGTAAAGAAAACCTGAAAACTATCATAATACATTACTATGTATCTATCAAAGTGTATCACATTGTATTGACGCTGATATCAACATTGGTCTAGGTACGGTTAGTACAAATACAACAATTTGTTGATCAGAAATACTAATTACAAGTCAAAACTGACAATAAGCTCAGTATTATAGGCCCTACAAGTTGAGCCAAAATAAATGGCTTGATTATTCTGTTTCCTCTTCATCCCTTCCAAGTTCTTTTGTTCTATCTGCTCCATTGGATAAATGTCCACAGCACACTCCACATGCAGAAACACATGTCATGCCAGCTTTCATAGTTTGACACTGCTGCTCCCCTCGCTTGCAGTTGCAGCAAATTTCTTTTAGAAGATTCTCTGGGGCGATACCTCCGGTAAGCATCTTTTGTCTGTGTTTTTTGTTGCTATCTAACTCCCACTCTCTTCCAATGGGCTTAATATGGAGGTGTGAAGACGCTTCCATTCCCCAACTTGGAGATGTACCATACACGAAGGGAATATTGTACTGTTGCATTTGGTGTGAGTGGTAGGTGACCAGGATCGATTTTAATCTGGCAGTGTCAAACTTTGAAATATAGCTGCATGTCATGTGTTTCTGTATGTGGTGTGTACTGTGTAGATTACACCTATGAAGCATCTACAACAGAAGAACTTGGAAGTGATGAAGAGGAAACAGAATAATCAAGCCATTTGTTTTGGCTAAACTTGTAGGGCCTATTATGAGCTTAGGGGAGAGCAAGGAGTGTACACCCTAGGGCAGGTTTATCGCAAGCCATGAATCTGCTGATTTTGTACGTGTGTAGGCTTATTGTCCAATGTGTCCAATGTCATTTTGTTTATGTTTCTCCACGTCCATGGCCCTCTTGTTGTGTTGTTTTGGGACCCCATTGGAAATAAGCCTGCACATGTAGCTGGCTTTTATGGGCTATCCTGGCCTTGCAACTTTTGGTGTTGTGGTGTTTGCCGTTCCAGTTTAGGATGGCATTGTGATATGCGTTATTTATTGAATGTGATTATAATTTTATACTCGTGTGATTTGTTATTTGTATTTGTTGTGATGCCAAATAAAAACTAAACTAAACTAAACTATGAGGTCCATAACGTATTGCGGCAACGCGTTGCTTTGGGAAAGCAATAAGAGCCAATAAGATTACGGCTTTTGACCACGTGTTGTTTTTCAAAGCAACGCGTTGTTTTGGGAACGGAATAAATCGCAATATTTGACACTGTTGAAATGATATTGAAATTTAATTGTATGCCAAAGCACTCAGGGGGTTGGTGGTCGGGGAGGTAAAAACAAGGAGGCACAAGCTAAAACTATAAATTGGATATCCAACAATCTTAAACTATAAATATTGTGTTATTGCGATTTATTCCGTTTGCGAAAGCAACGCGTTGCCGCAATACGTTATGGACCTCATGGCTTGCGATACAGGTTCGCCCTTCACATGATTCTCATAATTGCAGCCACTGGTTGAATGTAACGAACACACACATTTATTCTGCTTTTTGTTGCAAGCTTCCCATGGTAACATGGCAGATCTCCGTATAATGTTTGTCAAATGATCATCTAAAAACCAGTTTTACATCACTAAAGTGGATTCCATTTTTATATTGATTTTTTTCTAAAGATATGCGTACAGAAGATTTTAATGTAAATTATCATTATGTAGGTATTATATGGGATTGGTTATGGATTTGTTACAGTTATAAACCTGTCATTGTATGTGGGACCATAGATCCTCAAGGATCTATGGTGCAACATACATGGTTATCGGGTCATGTACTTACTGTGCTATGGGGCACATTCGCCCTGTGATGATGGGGCATGTTCGCCAATGGGGATTTACATGATTAAGATTTTGTATCATTTCAAAATTGTAATTCACTTCCTCTGGCCTATTTGTAATTATAAAATAGCTATCTGGAAAGGAGTAGTCCTAAATTTAGAAGATAGTATTTTAAAATGTGGTATTTATTATCATTTTAAAACTTGAAACGGGTATTTTCCGCAAAAATGACCCCACCCTTAAATTTTGGACTCTCTAAATTTTATTTTGGAAGAAAATCACATTGCAAAACAAATGTGCATATCTCTTTGATACATACTACTGTTATAGTACTTTATGAAGCCTGATTATGAGCCCATGGCAAACTTGCCCTGGCATATGAACGCACTTGCCACAGGTGGAGCAAGTTCACCATTTTAAGACACCTGTCTTTATCCTTTACTCATCCCTTTACAGTAAGGCCTACTGAAATTGTGGTTGTATGTAGCCAAGATATCAATCTTTCATGTAATGTCAATAGGTCCATTCAATCTTTAAAATTGACGTCTCTATTTCAAATATATTTCAAATGAAAATGGGGCGAACACTCCCCGCTCTCCCCTTCAGGTTTGTCTTGTAAGTAGTATTTCTGATCAACAAATTGTTGTATTTGTACTTACCGCGCCTTGACCAATGTTTACATCAGCCTCAAAACAATGTGATACATCACTTTGATAGATACATAGTAACGTATTATGATAGTTATCAGGTTTTCTTTTCATTAGAAACTGTGTAATGAACTCACTGATTCCTTGTTAACCAGTACCACGTCTTCATCTAGTGTAACTTTTCAAAAGGTTATAAAATGACAAATGAACATCATTACCAGATTTTTAAACTAAATTTCCTTTCATTTGATACCAAACATGACATACTTTGAGCAACATTTGAGGCAATGACCCCCAGTTTCTAATTTCCTTCAACAGTGCATCATTTAAAAGCTTTTAAAGGCATGTGATCTTTTCCAGAGAGTGCCCTCTATTCATTTAACTTGGAATGTATGTACGATTTATGATCAGAAATGTAAATCTGCAAGAAAATCTGCTTTCAATTTTTGTTTTCAATGTTGAGGGCGTTCCCTGGAAAGATCACATAATATACCTTTAATGTGATCTTTTAACTGGTAATAATTTGAATAGAAGTCATGCTAATAATAAAACCATTTTGACGCAACAAGTCACATTTGTCCACTTTGAGACAACCGGTCATCAATTACAATATACCATTGAAACTCACCCGAAAGTGACAGCAGCAAAGCCAGATGCACCCATGTTGTTGCTAGGGATGAGAGACACAATCCAATGGAGCCTATTATGCCACCTAACATGATCTGGGTGCGGGCACCGTTTGGACCTTGTAAGTCAGTCAACACGCCAGATATGGGAGCTGCAGAGATAAGCATTTAGAACGGGTGAGAATTTAAAAGGTAAAACGAAATCCAGCAGGACTCAATGTATAAAAAAGGGCAAGTGTCATATATGTTGATATTCTATTAAACGACTTTTACTTTAATTGAACTATGGGTAAGTCAAGAATTAAACATCAGATTATTTTTGCATGATTGACCTTTTTCTTCCTTGGAGCCATAAAATCATTTCTAGATAACTTTTCATCTGAATTGAACCATCTTTGCATTTTTACCTTTATAAACAATATGCCCTCCCCTCCTGGAGTACAAAAATAGATGTGAAAAGGTGTGGTCATTTGATTACCGAATGGGTGACAAAATGGGAACCTATTTGACGGCACATCCCTGGGACCTCATTCACGGGTGTTTCTCCTTTATTAAGTTAGTATCTGCCCTTTAGTATGAACCATATTATTGTTAGAATACTGTTTCATACTGGATTGAAGCATGTGTGTTCACTCATGTATACAAGTTATAAAACATATCTACCTGGACCCACCCACAGCTACAATCATGGGGGAAAATAGTTGACACACTTGACGCAACTTGTTACAACCATACCTGTGCTTGTAATTGAGATCAGACTTGTGAAATAGCACTGTTTAATAGTATACTTACTGCAGAAGTCTCACCCTTTCTTATCCTTCCCCCACCCCATCAATCAATGTTGGGGGAACTGCCAAGGCTTCTGATAACATGACTCAGATCAACATTGCCTAGAGGGGAAGGGGGGGGGGGGGCTTTTGTCCATAATTCGGACAAAGTGTGCCAACCTTTTTTCCATGATTGTAGAACAACAACCCATATGTCATTATCACAGACATTCAATAAATGGGTGGGGCCAGTTACTAGGCAAATTATATAGTTTAATAGATATTTATCTATAATCTTGATTTTTATGAGAACAAATAAATTTGATTGTGTTACATGGAGTTTATTTTCTTTTAGAATGACATGAACTCAAAGTAAGTGCCGATATAATCTACTTGTAAATAAGGAAACAAATTTGTGCAGGTAAATTTAATATTTATTATTGAGCTGGTGACCATTAAATTAGAAGCTACCTGCCTGACTGGCTGGTACCAAAAAAGGTTAACACTTTCCATGCAGAAGACATTTCAAAATTTTGATTTTCAAAAAACAACATTACCATATTTGGAATCACCGTGAGAAATGCATTAAAATAAGCACCAACATGCCTAGTATTGGTTCATAAATCCTTGAGATAGACTTTGAAAGTTGGGAAAGGTTTCTGAAAAATCTGTTTTGTATATGGCAAAACTATAATAGCCACGTGGAAAGTGTTAAGATCAAGCCCTGTTTAGGGACCGTTCATTATTTATGGTGGGGGGGAGGGGGGGGGGGGGGTTGGGACAAATTCGAGACTTGTATGTTAAAATTACCTAACCCCCCCTCGTTTTCCCTATTTCAACCTACGGCTGTGAATCTTGGACACTGACAACTGCAAACTGTAACAAAATTAATGCATTTGAAATGTGGTGTTGGCGCCGGATGTTAAGGATCACTTGGGTCATGAAGAGAACCAATGTGAGTGTGCTTCAGGAGGTTGGTGTGAAGACAAGGCTACTTGGGCTGATCAATTCCCAAACACTCTCTTACTTCGGTCATATTGCCAGGCGTCAAGGAAACTGTCTAGAGAAGGTGATCATGCAGGGCAAGATTGAGGGTGCACCCGGGGGGGGGGGGGGGGGGGGGCGGTACTCACGTATGTCAGGTATATGGGGATGTGCCGCTCCAGTGGATCGTTTTTTCATGAGACATCCTTAGCCATGGGTAGGCTTTTCAGTGAAAAATCCTTAGACATGGGTCCTGTTTTCGCGATTTCCGCGAAAATTTGCCAAAAATAGGTCTATTTTCGCGAAAAATCCTTAGACATGGGTCCTGTTTTCGCGAAAATTTGCCAAAATTAGGTCTATTTTCGCGAAAAATCACCCTGGGTATGGGTTTTGAATCTCCAGCGGCACACCCCCGACCAAACCAAATCCGAGTACCCCCCCCCCCCCCCCCCCCCCCCCCCCCCCCCCCCGGGGGGTGCACGCGGACAAGGCCGGCCAAGGTCAAGATGGTTTGACAGAATAAAATCTCTGGTTGGGCATCCTACTTCAGTTATTTAAAATAATAAAAGTAAAGTGGAATGAGGCTTTGGGACCTAAAACTTACTTATAAATAAATAAATTCATGTAGAAATAACTACTAAATAAAAAGGTGTGCGATAACAAATATCACAGGAGAGTATATTTAGTAATCATTTATTTTAGCCTATGCTAGTTAAAAACAGTTATGTATTTTTACACTTGTCCAATACTTTGTTTTTGCTCCATTTGCCTTTTTAAATGTTTCACTCCTTAGATATGAAATATTTCTGTATTTTATATTGTAATGTAGTATTGTTGAATTTGTTTGGATCCACCCTTGGTGCAGGGCCTAAAATAAGGACAAATCTCAACTGCACATATTTGGTTGGCAACGATAAACTGTGACACCTACGCCCCCTCACTCCCGCCCTGATATCACCATTCCCTTCCCTTTAATTAATTTACACAAAGTGCGCAGAAATGATGCTATATTGTTTAGTGGGGACGTAAGCCAAGTGAAAAAGGGGCCCGTTTGTGCTGCCTATGGTCGATGGGGGACAGGGACATGTTGTATTAATCGGATCCTACTTATTGGTATTGGTGTAGTATTGGGCAAGGTTTGTTTTCACAAACTTAAAAGGTAAAATGCCTGTGTTTAATCAAGCTTGTCCTGTAATGAAATGTCTGATTTGTGTACTGATAATACACATCAGTGTGTCCAATATTAATACATACGAAATCACTTTCAAAACCTTACATTTTCATATAATTACAGAATCATCCACTCATCTAGGCTAGACGATATTATACAAAAATCAAATCATCGGCTAGACGAGTATTATGTATTATGTAACACAATCAAATCATTGGCTAGACGAGTATTATAAAACATCTAATCTACTTATTGCTTTAAAAATAAAGAATGAAAATAAAGCAATTTCATTTACTCGCGATATGCAGGATTCTATACATTCATTTTTTGTTATCAATTTATCGTTTGTACTAACCTTGATGGAATGAAAGGAAACGAGTAATTTAAAAATGTTATAGCTATTGAAGGGAAATGTTAAAGGTGTATGTTCCGATCACTTTTTTGGGGCTATGATTTTTTTTTTCACATCAAGATATTTTGATATCAGAAGAATCCCCATATTTTTCTCATTATGTCTGTAAAATCTTAGGGACCAGAAATGTTCCATTTAGAAATTATAGGCTAAAATTTCGAGACTCGTTTGTCAAAATTATCTACCGCCCCCCCCCCCCCCCCCCCCTGCAGCTGAAAATAAAAATTACATGACCCCCCTACTAACCAGAAGCTTTTTGCCCCTCCCGCCCCCACTAAAAAACCAAACAACTTGTCACATCACATAGCCGGCTATCTTTTCCTTCAGAATTTTGTTAATGGATACGTTGGCAATGTCGGTTTGTGCCCTATCCGAACGGCCAATAATGTTATGATTCGCCTCTTTTCATTGTTTGTCAATTATACCAATGTCGAGCGTAGCGAGCCAAAAAGTTTGCTATATTTATACATTTTGGGTGGTTTTGTGAGTCTTTATAAGCGGAAAAGGTCAAGTTAAAACATCCTGGGCAGAACCGTATGATCCAATTTCACGACCGTTGATGGGTAGGCCTACATGTGCAAAGCTGAGACGAGGTGAAAAACTTGCAAGAAATTCCCTTTTTTTAATCATTTTAAATTGGATTTTGTAACATATAGTAGGCTAATGAATATGTTTTTATGCACCCTGACTCTAATTTCACGACCGTTGATGATTTTTCCAACAGATCGTCCGAGCAGGGCTTGTAACAGTAAATTTAAAACTCTCTCTCTCTGTTTTTTTTTGTACGCAAATTATACCAAGTTTGTTTGCATAATCCGCACAGGGATTAATTGTTTTCAGAAAGTTAAAATTTGTGAAAAGAGAAAGTGCTTGGCTTTCCACAAAAAGTTTCTGCTTTTCAATATCATGTTTACTTTTCCCAAAATGGTCTCATTTTCCCAAAACGATGTTCTCAGAATCAGTGGCAATTTTCAAAATCCTGTACAATTTTGTTTGTGTAACACAATTAGACGTTTTAAGAAATTGAAACTTTTCTGAAAAGGAAAAACGCTTAGCTATCCGTACAAAGTTTCTCGTTTTCAATGCCATGTTTACTTTTCCCCAAAAAGTTAAATATCCCCAAAATGATGTTTCCGTTAAGATTAAATTTGTCAAAATCCAATACAGGTAAGTGCCACTTTTTCTGAAAACATCATTTGAGGACATGTGACTGTTTGGGGAAAGTAAACATGGTATCAAAAGCGGAAACTTTATGTAGGTAGCCAAGGGTTTCACCATTTCATAACTGTTTAAATTTCCCAAAACGGCTCATCTTATCTGGAGTAATACAAACAAACATTCTCTAATATAAGGGGAGGGGGGACTTAATTTTTGAACCCTTTATTTGTTCGTCATTATGATCATGTAAAGAACGACATAATCATGTACATTGGTTACAGGACTAAAAGTCATATTATACATTTCGTACGCCGCTTTTAAAGAACGACCCATTATGTATTTTTGGGCATCGTTGACCACTATTTTATCATAATTTTGTTGGCCGCTTATTTTTGAAAGAAAATATTTCAATTTGGATTATGAATACAACAAGTGCAAGTAGTCATTGAAGAATGACCCATACATTTATCTTTGGTTACTGGACTAAAATTATATAATTCATATCATAATTTCGTTGGCCGCTTTTAAAGAACACCCCGTCGTATATTTGGTCATCTTTGGCCGCTCTTTGATAAAAAACTATTTCGGGTAATAATAATTTGGAGATAATTCACCAGGCAGGTTGTATTGAATGACCCGAAATTCTTCTGTGTCCCTCCATATATTTATATACAAGTTCACATGGCAGCTAATCTGAAACACAGGACTTCTCTCTTTCATTCACACTCATCATTTCACGACTGGCACTTTATTATAAATTAGTGTTGTCCATCATCGGCCCGCACAGTGGTTCCTCAATCATTTGATAACTTACCCGCTTGTATGAGATTCAGTAGTGACATTGGATCTTTAAAGGTAGATGTACCGATTTTCAACTTGAAGTTTTCTATTCTACATAGGTCATCCTTAAAAACGTCGTGTCCCAAAATTTGAGATGCATAGCTATTATGGTTCTTATTTTAGACGCACAAGATGCTGTGAACTGTACCCATTGAGTAGTACACAAGCTATATCGGTGGTAACCACCATTTGCGGTAATTCAACGCTATTTCGTCGATTTCTCTGTCATTATACCGAATTAGGCCGTCAAATTTCAGTATGATGATGAGAAAAATACGAGCTTTCATATGATATAAAAATCTCCGTATGTTTGAAATAATTCTGTGTTACGAAAATGTGATTGGGTCATCTACCTTTTTGAATTCTTTTGTTTTGTATTGTTTTTTGGCCAACAGAGGGCAGTCTATTTTCTTTTGTTTTTAATGGGTTTTTTGACTCCCTAAGTAAAATTGCTGTAAAAATTTGTTTTTTTTGTTTTTGCTCTAATTATTTATTGAAAACTCCATTAGATTCCCGCAGCACAGGAATTAAGGAGAGTTGTATAGCCAACATATACACCAAGTGGCATTACATTTAGTAAAGTGCATGAACTTGGAACAAATTAATTAAGTGCATTAATTAGCCTAATTTTGTTTTTACATTTTTGTTTTAGATAATTAAGTATAATTAATACTTGTCTTACATGTATAGCCTCTCGCAGCATAGGAAACTTTCTAAAAACTATAAAATTAACAAGCTCCCAAATTTTCAGCTTTGTAGCATTTATACTTTTCTTGTAAAAAATAATTAAACATTTTTGAATAGATTAATTTTTCTTTGTATTTTGCTAGGGGTCAAAAAACCAATAAGAAACAAAAGAAATGAACGCTTCAATTTTGCTTCATTTTTGACAATAAAATTGTCATATGTGACGCAATCAAGAGAAATGAGTCGGATGTCGGGGAATCCCAAATTGAGATATAGCCAATTTAGTGCGAGGGGTATCTATAAGTTTTGATGGAAGTTCAAGTACATAATTTGACATAACTTTAAAACAAAAAGTCGTATTGACATGGGGTTTTCAAGTTCCTGGAAGCTTCAAGTGTCTTCTTTAAAACTGTACTAAAAACTCATTTTCGACCAGGGTCGACATCCGACTCATTCCTCTTGATCGTGTCACATATATAGAAAACCGTACCTCTGATCAATCTCAAATTTCAGATTATTGTGGAGCTCAGCAAGCTCTATTAAAATATCAAATAAATAATAGCCATAGGAACAACCTTAAACAAAGTGGCAAACAAATTCTATTTGTAAACTGGAAAAAAAACCACCAAACAGCAATTTTGTTGAAAATGTGTATTTAACTCATCATATTGACCACAAGTTTATGACAGATTCCAATGGAAGCGTATGGTACTAAACACTCATATAGAATTACTCAGTCCTGATTCCCAATAATTCTGACTCGCCTAGCTGTATTCTCGCAGAAAATATGTCACTAATAAATTAGTCCCCAGCAGAGATAGTATTTTTTTCTCTGCCCTGCCTATACATGATCCAAATAATTGTGTAGTACTACTAACTAGGGGGTATACAAGGCAAAAAAACACAAATTAGTAACCTGTATGGCACAGTGAGCAAAATATATATGATGGGGAAATTGATATTTCTGATTTTCTTTTTAATGAAAATTTAATTTTTTATTATTGAATGCTATGAGCTGTGTGTGCCAGAAATTGAATTGCACATGTTTTGGATTTCATCAGCACATTTTCCAATCTCAGCTGCACATATGTGCTGGTAGCACACTTATTTTAGGTCAACCCTTGGTGCCCCTTTCTAGTACACACAGTTTGAAATAATTTGTCTGCCTTTTCAGCCAAAAATTCATGTTTATAGTGCTTAATCTTTTTTCCTTAAATAATTAATAATTGATATCTTACCCGTGAAATAGATAATGGTGAAAAACATGGAGGTGGCCCATCCTGCTTGTGAACCGTTTGCGTCCAAGTCCTTCATGTAATATTCCATCAGCACCCCAAATGATTTGTAGATGCCTAGAATCATAAACAGGGCTATGAATCTTCCCAACACAGTCACCCATCCCCAGTATTTCTCCCAAGCAGGTAGTTTTTTCAGTGGCATCTTGACAAAAAGTGGAATTAAACCAGAATATTGGTTGGTAGTTCCACACTGAAGTAAATACTATTCTATTGCTAGTGTGACTCAAAGCATTTGAGCGTGACAAGTGTTATATACCATTCCACGAAATTCATTGATTCCACACTTAGAAATAATATTGTATTGTTATTTGCTCATATATTTAAATTAAATTATATAATGGTTCAACAAAAAATAGTTTCAATGACTAAATCACTTATCACTCAATCTCAAAATTCACATATTGGTCCTTAATAGGGGGGGGGGGGGGGTTAAAAGAGTAATAAACAATTTGACAATTTTGTTCAGAATTAACTGCCTCCCAGTCAGTTAAACACCAGACTTTAAATCATCAGTCACAAGTCAAATCAAGTCATATTTGCTCCCAGTGGCCCGAGTGTGTTTAGTTCTGTCATGTTTTTTTGTGTTTATGTTCATTGTCTTTTTATGTTGAGGACCTGTACTAAAGACTCTCACAGGCATTAAAGTTTTTTAAAAATAACTGAAAAAGTAATCCAAAGTGATTCAATTTGATAAGCCAATCATGAAATCCCAATTTAAAATAATTCAAAGTGATGGGTAAATAAAATCCAATTGTATAATAAACTAAATCATGAATGACGTAAATAAATAATTATGCACTCAGAGTCATAAAATGTATAAGCAAAAATGTCAATTTTATATTATGCATGATTACTAAAATCTATACTATAGCTATATATCTTCTTTGCTGTCATAACAGTTATCAAAGTTATTAAACCATCAATATCAAACTATTACAAACTTGATTTTCCGAAATTAATCTAAGAATTTAGTTCCACAGAACCGTCATAACCAAATTGGGGATAACTTTAAAACATCCAAAAAGAAGTATTCAGAATTCAAATAAAACAGTTATAAGCTGCTATACAAAAAGTAATAACTATCTTAGCTATAAAACCTACTAATTCTGAAACCTAACTGTAAGAATAGTTGGTACCATAATTTATTAAAGTTCACAATGTAAACTCCTCCAAACTATTATGTTTACATCCCTGGGATGCAGTTGTTTTTTATAAAATACTGGACTTCTAGTCTTTTATTGAAGTGACATCTTATATATAATACGAAGTTGCCCATTCTTGTACTGAGATGTTCTCCCCTTCCTGTGTAAGAAGGTCATCAAAGATGTCCTGGTCATATTACTTGGCTCACCCTGTTGAGTACTCGAGATGTGGGTCGTAGAGGGCCTCTCAGGTGTGGCCTCTTGAAGATGGAACCAACCAATCGAAACTCATAGCTAGTGTAGCGTGGGGTACGGGGGAGATCGTTAAAATCTCCTAGGAAATCAGACACACTAGACACCATGAGTTTAAACAGTCCAACACTTTATCCCTTTATTTACACAGTGTGCATTCGACGATAACACTTACTCTTTCAACACAGTGTGCGTTCATTAATAACATTTACCCTTTCGACACAGTGTGTATTTATTAATACCGGTTACCCTTTCGACACAGTGTGTATTTATTAATACCGATGACTCTTTCGACACAGTGTGTATTACTGTATTTAGTAATAACATTTACCCTTTCGACCCAGTGTGTATTTATTAATACCGATGACTTTTTCGACACAGTGTGTATTACTGTATTTAGTAATAACATTTACCCTTTCGACCCAGTGTGTATTTATTAACTCTTTACCTGACATAGACGCATTAATGCGTCAACACAACCTTTTTTACGTTTTACCCTATAACTCGTTAACCAAACATCGGGAGTATGGCAAACTATACCTTTTTGGAATCCTTGTGCTCAGCCGAACAATTTGGTATGCCTTTTAGTGTAATTAAAGGCATTTGAATTTTTGTGCCCCTGTATGGCGGCCATTTTAGATTTGGATTTTGGATTATATTTGTCGTGCTGGTCGTACACGATTCTAGTCGTTGCGCCATAACCGAATAACCCACTACAGCAAATTTGGTATCAAAATGTTCAGAATTATAATGCCCATCTCTTGAAAGCATTTTGAAGGGCTCAAGTAGTATAGTTTTCATACAGGACTACTAAATATTTGTAAAAAAATATGTTACAAAAATTGCATGCTGGGTAACGGTTACCATGGCAACCGCCACGATCGTCCGGTATCGTTGAAATTTTCACAGAAGTGTCCGGCCACTCATAAGCTTTCAGAATATATATAGTTTTACTACCTTACAGAGTCTCATATTCAAATTATAAGTTGATATTTACATGCATGTGCAAATTCACAATTTCTTCAAAAATTAATTTGTCAGGGAAAGAGTTAATACCGATGACTTTTTCGACACAGTGTGTATTACTGTATTTAGTAATAACATTTACCCTTTCGACCCAGTGTGTATGTATCAATTAACATTTACCCCTTTCGACACAGCGCATATTTACTAATACCGTGTACTCTTTCGACACAGTGTGTATGTATCGATAACATTTACTCTTTCGACAGTGTGTATTACTGTATTTATTAATACCGTGTACTCTTTCGACACAGGGTATATTACTGTATTTATTAATACCGTTTACTCTTTCGACACAGTGTGTATGCATCAATAACATAGGCCTCCCCTTTCTACACAGTGTGTAGGCCTATTGATTAATAACATTTACCCTTTCAACACAGTGTGTATTACTGTATTCATTAATACCGTTTACTCTTTCGACACAGTGTGTATGCATCAATAACATAGGCCTCCCCTTTCTACACAGTGTGTAGGCCTATTGATTAATAACATTTACCCTTTCAACACAGTGTATATGCAATTGTCATTGATGACGTCATCAGACAGCCCCATTTGTTATGGTTAACCTTGACGATAGCAATGCCCCCAATATGTCTTTAATTTAACCCATTTCTACTCAGTTTACATCCTATTACATTTCCTAGTAATTAGTATCGACGTTTCATGATTGCTTTCTTCGAATAGAGTTAACTTTTCGTCTAATAAGAAAGGTACAACTTAGCTAGTTTTAGCGTTCGTCGAATTTACGTCAGATCCTGACGGCCGATATTTTCCAAGGGGCTTATTAAAGACCTCGCATCCTGATTCAATAGTTCCAAAATATTCTGACATTGAATCAGCGTGTAATATGTTACTGTGCGATTGATGATGAAGTATAAATCATAGGTAAATTAAGAGAAATATATATATAACTGGCAAATGGTGCCAATCGTATGCACACAATAAAATAATCATAATAATAAGACGTGAGATGCCTGACCAAGGTGACTTGACCTTTGTCCGTGACCTCAAAACAGCTGATCCGTCGTCAGTCAAAATGTAAACATTGAAGCAGAAACGTTGACGGGTCTGTTGTAGTCGTACGGAGGAAGTGTGCTGGTTATGAGGCCAGAATTAAAAGATAAACAACTGGATTACATTTATAATGATGGAGCTGGAAGCTTGTAGTGATTTATTCGCCGTGAATATAACATCCTGAAGGTAAATTTGAGGTAGCTCTATGAATGGTCACAATAATAAGCTTATATACTTCCATGTATACATCAAGCTTTCTTCTGATTCGTATCTCTACAACTACAGGGCGTCCCCTCTCTACTACTACTATGGACGTACCTCGTACTGCTTTATTGCCTGTCCATCTTCTTAATAATTAAACGATGACCATCCCAGGTAGCTACAACAATATTTAATCCTATGTATCACATCCCGATGAAATCCGAAATTCGCTACAGAGCTCCCTCCCAAGACGATGACGTCCCGGCATCTCAGTCTGATAAATACAGCAAATTTCAACTATTAATCTTCTCTGGTGGTTCATCCGAATCTTGAACTCTTTGTTGTTCATCGTTGTCGTCGGTCGTTTCATTTAGGTCCGGTACTGCCAGTGGCATTGGCTCATTAACCACAATCTCATTCGCTGGTTCTTTCGGAGTCTCAGCTCTGGCTGGCCTTTCTTCTTCCTCTCGTTTATCCTCTAATGGTTTCTTTGTATAATTCCACCCATCCACAGTCGGTCCTTCATAAAGTTTGAGGTGGTCTACATGGTATATTTTACATTTACTCCTGGGTGATTTCTGAATTCTCACATGAACGTCAGACAGTTTTTCTACCACCAGGTATGGCCCATCCCAGGGAAGGCGAAGTTTGTTGGTGAGGCCTGGTTTTCTCTGATGAATGAAGAGCCACACAAATGTGCCTTCCTGTATTGGGTTTCCATGAGCTCGTCTATCGTAAGTCCTCTTCTGCCTCCTGGCACTGCTGCGCAACACTTCTCGGGCTCTTTCATGGGCAAGTCGTATGCGCTCCCGTAGCTCTTCTGCGTAGTCTGTCATAAGGTCGTCCTCTCGAGGTTCCAAGTCCTCATCCTGAAATGGCTCGACCATCAGATCCAAGGGTACACTTACTTCTCGGCCCAGCATGAGCATGTTTGGTGTTTCTCCAGTGCTCTCATGAACTGCACTGCGATACGCGAAGCCAACATATGGTAACATTGCGTCCCAATCGCGTTGATTTTTGATTGGTTCAATCATCATAGAAACCATGTTCAGCAGGGTTCGATTAAACCGCTCTATCATACCATCACTCTTAGGATTATACGGTGTGGTCCGGGTTTTCTTTACACCAAGGAGTCGCAATACTTCTGCAAAGACCTTCGATTCGAAATTCCGCCCTTGGTCTGAGTGTAATTCGTGCGGGCATCCGAATCGACAAACAAATTCATCCGTAAATTTCTGCGCTACCGTCTCTGCAGTTTGATCGGGAATCGCGTGCACTTCGACCCATTTACTGAAGTAATCACCTATCACCAGCACATATAAATTCCCGTCGTCCGACTCAGGCAGTGGCCCAAGAATATCAACAGCTACGCGCTCCAATGGAGATCCAACCCGATACTGTCTCAGTTTTGCCCTTCGTTTCTTAGCGGGTTTCTTCCGACGAGCACAATCGGTACACTTTCGGAGGTAAGAGCGTAAGTCGGCAGTCATTCCTGCCCAGAAGTATCTTTCCTTTACACGACGTAGTGTTTTGGTGTATCCCAAGTGCCCTGCAGATTTGGAATTGTGCAATTCTTGAATACACAGGTCTCTGAATGCGGCAGGCAGAATGATTCTGCGAGTAAAGCTGTTGGAATCTGCGTCCACCCACTTACGACAAAGGACTCCTTCTTTCACATACAGGAGATTCCAAATAGACCAGTATCCTTTCAGGTTTGGGGCCGTTGGCGATACGATCTTCCACTCTGGTCGCTCTCCTCCGCTTTCAAGGGTAGTCATGATCAGAGTCATCGTAGGATCCTTGAGCTGCTCTTCTCTGATTTGTTTCAGAGTTACGACCGGTTTCACTTCTTGAACCGTAGCCTTTGTCAAAGTTGAAACTGGAATGGGTTCTGCATTTGTAACTGGTACAGTTGGCCCAATTGATTCAGGGAGTACTGCATTGGTCTCATCAATTGACTGTGTTCCTACGGAAACTACTTTTATGGTCTCTAAGTTAGGGGGTGCATTGCTATTAGCATCAGGTCTTCTTGTACATCTCTTCGGCTTCGAATCAGGACAGGTCTCGCATCCACATTGGTGACATGGGCGTCGTGAGAGAGCATTGGCATTCTGATGGCGAACTCCTGGTCTATGTTCGATCTTCAAGTTGTAGCTACTCAATACCTCGAGCCAGCGGGCGAGTTGACCTTCGGCTTCCTTGAAATTACACAGCCATCTCAATGCAGCATGATCTGTTCTTACGATGACAGCTCTCCCATACAGGTAATGTCGGTAATGCTTTAGGAAGTTGACGACGGAGAGAAGTTCACGCCGGGTTACACAATAATTGCGCTGTTCCTTACTAAAGGTTTTGCTACCGTACGCAATCACACGTTCCTCGTCATCATGTACTTGAGACAGAACTCCTCCCATAGCAAACGCGCTGGCATCCGTGTCAAGAATGAACTGGCCTTCCTCTGCTGGATATGCCAAGATTGGGGCAGAAATTAATCGACGCTTCAGTTCCTCAAACGCTGCTTTGCATTCACGGCTCCACTCAAATTTCGTGTTCTTTGCGGTTAATCTATGTAGTGGTTTTGCAATATCTGCGAAATGGTGAATAAATCGGCGGTAGTAGGATGCAAGGCCTAGAAAGCTTCTGACTTGGGTTACGGTTGTTGGTGCAGGCCAATCTTGTATGGCTTTCACTTTGTCAGGCTCGGTGTGTATACCCTCCGCAGAAACGATGTGTCCCAAGTAGTGTACCCGTGATTTGAATAGAAAGCATTTCGAAGGCTTCAGCTTCAAGCCAGCTGATCGCAATCTCTCAAATACCTCTTCTAATCTGGACGCAATTTCGGTAACATTTCGCCCGAATACAATTATATCGTCCAAATACACTAGCAGCGTCTTCCAATGGAGACCAGTCAGCACATGTTCCATGAGTCGTTCAAACGTGGACGGGGCGTTACATAGCCCGAATGGCATTACGTTCCAATTGTAGAGTCCACCTTGCACTGTAAAGGCTGATTTCTGTTTGGCGTCATCATCTAATTCTACCTGCCAATATGCTCCTGAGAGGTCGAGGGTACAAAATCCCTGAGCTCCGGAGAGTCGATCTAGCGTGTCATCTATGCGCGGCAGCGGGTAAGCGTCCTTGACGGTTACATCATTAAGTTTGCGATAATCGCAGCACAAACGCCAACCAGATCCCTTCTTTGCGACGAGCACGACAGGAGTAGCCCAAGGACTATGTGATGGTGTGATAAAATCTTTGTCCAGCAACATTTTAACTTGTCGGTCAATCTCCGCTTGTTGTTGTATAGGAGCCCTTCGGGGACGTTGTTTTATTGGACGAGCACTGCCGGTATCGATGTGGTGCTTCACAAGATCTGTTCTGCCAATGTCGGTTTCTCCACTGGAAAATATATCTGCATTTCTTTTAATAAGCGAAGTTATCAGCGGTTTGTCCGACTCCTCAACTTCCTCTAGGGCATCCGTCAGCAAGGCAGTGACATGACTTGGACATTCTTCACAATCAGACGTTTCACTATTCCTAGTTGTTGCTTCTGAACTTTGGATGTCAGCCTCCTGTAAAGGTGACATCTCTGCTACAACGGTCCCTTCTTTAATAACCTGCTCTTGTGGACCTAAATTACACATTCTAACGCAGACGCTTTTCTGTGGATCCACCACACCCCTGGCGACTAAAATGTCTCTGGCTGTCAAATCATTCAGTTCTAACGGTTGAACTAATCCAAAACATAAGTTGCCACACGATGCAGGTGCTTCGGCCTGAACTATTATTTCATGCCCTGCGGGAATTCTGACAGTCTTAGTAACATGTAATTTCAAACATTCTGCTGCTCTGGATTGCGCAATGCATTGGACTTGCTCTCCGTTGACGGTAATGACGCGTGTTTTAAAACTAATGGCAGCATTTGTCGCTAGCAGGAAATCCCGGCCAAGTATACAGTCAGTTTGAATATCTGCGACAATGATCTCCATCGGTTGGACCACTTTGCCAAGCTGAATTTCAACCGTCGCAGTTCCAGCTATCTTGACTAGGGTTCCATCAGCTTGACGCATCTGCAACTCAGGGGCTGAATTCAACGTAGGTTTCTTGCCGGCCGGAAACTTATTATAACATGTCGATGACAAAATGGTATGGGAAGCACCGGAGTCTACATGAAGGATCATTTGTTGACCTCTTATCCGTCCCATAACATTAAGTCCTCCTTCGGTGACATCCACAGAAAGCGTGATCAGTGATTTCTTACTATTCGTTGTCTTAATTAGTCCTTTTTTTGTTCCTGTGGCGTTCCCATGGACTGCGGGGTCGGCCCGTTGGAGTTTTCCGCAACCGGGCATTGGCGTACAAGATGTCCAAGTTGGCCGCAATGCCAGCACTTCGCCTTGCTGTAATCTCGCTGGCCAGGTTTGAATGGAAGACTGAGATTCTTGGGGTTCGCATACGACTGCGGTGGCATCCAACCAGGCGGCGGTGTCCAGCTAGGCTGGGGTTGACTATTCGACGGCGGCGTCCAACTTGATTGTGGTCCATAACTCGCCGCGGGCGCCCAATTCGATTGCGGTTGGTGATAAGCTGCTGGCGTCCAAGTCGACTGCGGTTGATAGCTTGCCGCTGGCGTCCAACTTGATTGCGAGTGGTTATTTGGTGTCCAACTAGGTGGCGCCATTGATGGACTCCACTCTGATGGCGGTCCATTCCACGCTGTAGGTGGGTTTGACTGAAGTGGCTTCGGCGGCAAATCGGGTTTTCTAACCTGTTGTGTTAGCTTGTCCACCTTGGCCACCAAGACCTCCATCTCTCGGGCAGTCGCCCTCCCCCGGCGAGTCTTCTCCGTCTTGATGAATAGTTCCCAGTCCTTGGCTGCGGCGACGGCTTCATCCAAGGTGGCTGGTTTCGCTCTGAAAATAGCCTGGCGAAGTTCAGCGTCCTCAAGGGCCTCCTTAAAATACTCCCGGCCTAGCCGATCTCGAGATGTTTTGGGTAGCTCCGGATACGCCAACCGTACCAAATCCTTAATGGATTGCCCAAGCTCTTTCAAGCTTTCGCCTGGTCTCCTTCTTCTACCCTTTAACTCGGCCGAATAATTTTCTGCACCGTCGGATGGACCAAATTCTGCGTTCAACAAATCTTTCAACTTCTCATAGCTATCTCTATCTTCATCCAAAACTCTGGTAGCCTTTCCCATCAGACGCGCCGCCAACCATTCTTCCGCCATCTCATCATCCCATTCGTTTAACTGTTTGCAGGCCTCAAAATGTGTTAAATAGCTACGCCAACTAGAGGTTCCATCATATTTTTCAGGAATAACCTCCCTTCCACTGCGGGTCGACTTTGTGGTGGCTCCTCCCCTTGACTGTAACTCTCGTGCTTGCCTTTCGCACACTTCCACCATCTCCAACTGATCGTATTCTCGTCGCCTCATCTCTTCTTCTAAATCGTTTACTTTCCGTATAAGGTCCGCTTCCACATCTCGCCTTTCTCCTTCTTGGGGGACCTGAACCCCTGACCTTGGGTCATTAGTTACATTCCACGGTGTAGCCATGATTTCCGTAATCCCACCGCTGCCACCAATTTTGTAGCGTGGGGTACGGGGGAGATCGTTAAAATCTCCTAGGAAATCAGACACACTAGACACCATGAGTTTAAACAGTCCAACACTTTATCCCTTTATTTACACAGTGTGCATTCGACGATAACACTTACTCTTTCAACACAGTGTGCGTTCATTAATAACATTTACCCTTTCGACACAGTGTGTATTTATTAATACCGGTTACCCTTTCGACACAGTGTGTATTTATTAATACCGATGACTCTTTCGACACAGTGTGTATTACTGTATTTAGTAATAACATTTACCCTTTCGACCCAGTGTGTATTTATTAATACCGATGACTTTTTCGACACAGTGTGTATTACTGTATTTAGTAATAACATTTACCCTTTCGACCCAGTGTGTATTTATTAATACCGATGACTTTTTCGACACAGTGTGTATTACTGTATTTAGTAATAACATTTACCCTTTCGACCCAGTGTGTATGTATCAATTAACATTTACCCCTTTCGACACAGCGCATATTTACTAATACCGTGTACTCTTTCGACACAGTGTGTATGTATCGATAACATTTACTCTTTCGACAGTGTGTATTACTGTATTTATTAATACCGTGTACTCTTTCGACACAGGGTATATTACTGTATTTATTAATACCGTTTACTCTTTCGACACAGTGTGTATGCATCAATAACATAGGCCTCCCCTTTCTACACAGTGTGTAGGCCTATTGATTAATAACATTTACCCTTTCAACACAGTGTGTATTACTGTATTCATTAATACCGTTTACTCTTTCGACACAGTGTGTATGCATCAATAACATAGGCCTCCCCTTTCTACACAGTGTGTAGGCCTATTGATTAATAACATTTACCCTTTCAACACAGTGTATATGCAATTGTCATTGATGACGTCATCAGACAGCCCCATTTGTTATGGTTAACCTTGACGATAGCAATGCCCCCAATATGTCTTTAATTTAACCCATTTCTACTCAGTTTACATCCTATTACATTTCCTAGTAATTAGTATCGACGTTTCATGATTGCTTTCTTCGAATAGAGTTAACTTTTCGTCTAATAAGAAAGGTACAACTTAGCTAGTTTTAGCGTTCGTCGAATTTACGTCAGATCCTGACGGCCGATATTTTCCAAGGGGCTTATTAAAGACCTCGCATCCTGATTCAATAGTTCCAAAATATTCTGACATTGAATCAGCGTGTAATATGTTACTGTGCGATTGATGATGAAGTATAAATCATAGGTAAATTAAGAGAAATATATATATAACTGGCAAATGGTGCCAATCGTATGCACACAATAAAATAATCATAATAATAAGACGTGAGATGCCTGACCAAGGTGACTTGACCTTTGTCCGTGACCTCAAAACAGCTGATCCGTCGTCAGTCAAAATGTAAACATTGAAGCAGAAACGTTGACGGGTCTGTTGTAGTCGTACGGAGGAAGTGTGCTGGTTATGAGGCCAGAATTAAAAGATAAACAACTGGATTACATTTATAATGATGGAGCTGGAAGCTTGTAGTGATTTATTCGCCGTGAATATAACATCCTGAAGGTAAATTTGAGGTAGCTCTATGAATGGTCACAATAATAAGCTTATATACTTCCATGTATACATCAAGCTTTCTTCTGATTCGTATCTCTACAACTACAGGGCGTCCCCTCTCTACTACTACTATGGACGTACCTCGTACTGCTTTATTGCCTGTCCATCTTCTTAATAATTAAACGATGACCATCCCAGGTAGCTACAACAATATTTAATCCTATGTATCACATCCCGATGAAATCCGAAATTCGCTACACTAGCTACAAGGGGATGGCTGTAGGCCTATAGTAATACCCCTGAGAGTATGGTTCTAGAAAAAGAGGTGGTTCCATCCAAAGGGGGCGGCGCCTGATAGGCCTAATAAAAACCCATGTTTCAAGAGAAAAAGAGGTTCTGCTGTCTCCAAAATCCACGCCAGTCGTCATGATAAAGTACTTCTCATCTTCTAATAAATAGTTATCTTCTAATAAAAAGTCTTCTAGTTCTAGTCATCTAATAAAGTAATGTGTGTGTAACAACTTCTGTGTTTGCGTATCATCTCTACAAGTCTTTGTGTTTGTACTCCTGTGCTGCGGACCCCACATAAGATCTAACACATCTTATACCCGCACCTTCGATTAACTTCAAATTTTCTGTGCGAGTGCGTATGGGTCCCACGACGAACCAGTTTATGTTTGATTTTTAGGTCGTCTGTAGGAAGAGACCTTATGGCAGCATCCTTCGTGTGTGTTGTCTGTGTCTGTGTCGGGTGTGTGTGTCAACAATTTGGTATACACTTTTTGTTTTGTCCATTTCTTCTCCATACAATAACCAATTGCAATCAAACTTCGGTCATAGATGCAACATGGAAACCTTCATATGTTTATGAGGTCATAGGTCACATACCAAGGTCAAAGGTCATCTGAGGTCAAGATGTAAAATTTAGTACACACTTTTTGTATTGTCCATTTCTTTTCCATACAATGACCAATTGCAACCAAACCTCGGTCATAGATGCAACATGGAAACCTTCATATGTTAATGAGGTCAAAGGTCACATACCAAGGTCAAAGGTCATCTGAGATCAAGATGTAACATTTAGTACACACTTTTTGTATTGTCCATTTCTTTTCCATACAATGACCAATTGCAACCAAACCTCTGGCATAGATGCAACATGGAAACCTTCATATGTAAATGAGGTCAAAGGTCACATACCAAGGTCAAAGGTCATCTGAAGTTAAGATGTAAAATTGGCTGCATATGTAAAATTGATTACATTTAAACAGATGAAGTACAATTGCAACCAAACTATTTGGGACCGCTGTCCCTATTTTTTAATTTGGGTTAGATTTCATGATATTCGAGGTTTTTTAGCCCGTTGCTACGTTATTGCTACGCACGCCGTCGCCATGGCGTGCCCAGCGTACTCGGGCGATCGCCAGCGCGTATGATCAGGCGATTGCCGGCGCACGCGTAATCGGGCGATTGCCGGCGCACTCATAATCAGGAGATTACCGAAACACACGTATAATGGCGCAAACCGTATGGTGCACATGCGTTAGTGACGCAAAAGAGTAATTTGTTATTGGGTACTGGTAAAAGCAAGCAATCCGTTGCTCCGTAGTGGAACCGTACAATACAAGATAACGGGGCATGATCGATGAGACAACAGCAAAAAGTGAATCATATAGCCAGGGTATACAGTACAAAAAACCTTTGAAGGAACTGGGGCAAAGGCCGGTGCAAACCGTAGGCCTACATCCTGGATAACACAGTTAATACAGGGAAAATGCATTATGCCAGTGCCTCAAATCCCATCTAATCGCAGACCCATCGACAACGCGGGCCACGACGCAGAAATAGGGATAGGCCAGAAAACCGTGATGTCTTTCATAAATGGGTATAGGCCTATAATAACAAGGACCTGTTAAATAAAGGAACGTTGTGAGCAAAATATGCATGGTAATTACACTTACGTTTGCCTACTGGATAAATAATTTAATGTCAATAGGCCGAAAAATAAAATACACGGATGGCTCACTGAACTGGGTACAAAGTGATCATGGTGAGACCTCGCCTCCCGCCAACTATAAAAGACCCAGGCTATAAAACTTAAAACCCCACTAAATAAAACCAATGGCGTCGTGGACCTATTTAATACACATGTTCTATGGGAGACTTAACAAATTTTCGTGAAATCTAGGGGTCACGACCCCTTGACCCCCCCACCTTCCGCCGCCTCACTAACCCCACTTTTCAAATCCTAGGCCTACATAGTATGAACACATGCCGTAGACCTGTCTGGATTATTATATATAGGGCACGTGGGGTACCTGATGTATGGGCTGGAATCATTAAGGGCATGTGTGATAACTGGATTTTAAGGATGTATGGGGTAAGGACCTACCTGATCAAAGAGTAAGACACCTACTTGAGTCATTTGAGTGGTTATTTCATGTCTCATTTGGGTTACCGGTACCTATAATAATATTTAGCGTATCTGGGCAGGGCTTATAATTAAGATCCCTGGATTATTATGGGCACCGTGGCACTGATATTAGTATTAAGGGCCGCTGGAGTATCAAGGACTTAAACTATTGCTATATTCCAATAGCCTATACGCTTTGATTATTAACTGCACACTATCTTCTAGCGGGCACATCCGCGCTTCCCTTACTTGATAATCTGGATACGACCGGCATATGGGGTAGGTACAACATGTTGGGGTGTATGAGATAACTGCAACATTGTTTCCAAAATGGGGTAGGCCTATTTTTGAAATTGGGTTCGAGATTCAAAGATAGCACAAAACTCAGATATCTATGAACAAAGTCTATTTCAAATGAACAAATAATTAAGCTATCTACAATTTTGAACTCATGTCTATAATCGTATGCCCATTTGGCTACAAACCCTGCAGGAATCTATAGATCATACATCAGCTACCCGCTAGTCTATATAATAATACGGAATCGCCAATTCTTGTACGGAGATGTTCTCCCCTTTCCGCACCTTCGATTGACTTCAAATTTTCTGTGCGAGTGCGTATGGGTCCCACAACGAACCAGTTTATGTTTGATTTTTTAAACTTAGGTTAGATTTCCTGAAATTCAAGGTTTTTTAGCCCGTTGCTACGTTATTGATACGCGCCGCGTATACGCTGAGCACGCAATCGCGATGGCCGGCGCACAACTCGCGTAATCGGGTGATTGTCGGCGTGCGCATATTCAGGCGATTGCCGCCGGCGCACACGTAGACAGGCGCCGATTGCCGGCGCACACGTAATCGAGCGATACCGCAAAGCGTAGTTTGTTATGTGGTAGAGTAAAGGCGGCAAGCATCCGTTGCTCCATAGTGTAAACCCTATAGTACAAGAAAACGGCATGATGAGACAACAACAAAAAGTCAATCATATAGCCAGGGTATTATACAGGGACCCCTTTGAAGGAACTGGGAGCAAGGCCGGCGCAAACTGTATAAGGTGCAAACCGTAGGCCTGCATCCAGGATAACATGTGTTAATAGTGACAGGGAAAATGCGTTTATACGACAGTGCCTCAGTCCCATCGCGGACCCATCCATAATGCGGACCACGGGCAGGGCGCGCTATATAAAAACATATATAGATAGGCCAGATACATGGGGGATAGGCCTATAAATAAACAAGGAACTGTTAGAGCAAAATATGCATGCAGAAATAGTCCTACTGGAGAAATAATTTAATGTCAATAGGCCGAAAAATAAAATAAACGGATGGCTTTAACACTGAACTGGGTGGGTACAAAGTGATCATGTTGAGAACTCGCTTCCCGCCAACTATGAAAGACCCACCATAAAACTTAATAAACCACTAAAGATACCCAGTGGCGTCGCGGATCTAAATTTATTTAATACAGCGCCGGCGTGTTCTATGAGAGACTTGGCAACTTTAAGGGGGGGTGGGGGCGGTGGCGTCCGCGAAGGGGGTTGTGAAATCTAGGCCTACACGTGTGTATGAACACATGGGGTGGGTAGGCCTGTCTGGATTATAAGGGTACACTGGGTACCTGGAGTATGGAATATTAAGGGTACCTATTTTTGAGATTATTATTTCTCACAACAGCAAATAAGCTTACCTCTGGGATAGCTTTCTGGCAGCAACTCGCTTGCCTTTCGTCAGCCCCAATAACACTTGGGGGCGCTGTTGGCAGTTAGGCTATTGAGTCTCATCAACATCGCCGTCAGGCGGTGATGGATGACAACTCAATAGCGGCGTGTAGATCGCTGGTAGGTAATACCGTCCTCCGTCTCTGTTGAGGGAGCTCTGCTTGAGCCTGATGTGTGCGGACATGCTGGCTGAATTAAATGAAAGTTAGAAAAAAAGAGCCACTTCCAACAAATGGGGTAACTATAACATTGTTTCCCTCCTAAATGGGGTATTGAAATTGGGTCCGAGATTCAAAGATATCACAAAACTCAATTTCTGTGAACAAAGTCTATTTCAAATGAAAAAAAATAATTCAGGGATCTACAATTTTGAACTCATTATCTATGCCCATTTTGCTACAAATCATGAAGGTATCTAATTTAGATAATAATACTCAGCTAGCGAGTGCCCGAGCGTAGCGAGGGTACGCCGCTAGTCCAACATATTCTCACTAAATAGCAAATAATTCATTTGAACATCTATTGAAAAGATTTGGCTGAACCAAGCCAATTTCTATGGGTTCCATTTAAATTCTACTTATGATTACATTTACAATACCAAGTAGTAAGATGTGCAGACACATCTGGTTTGCTGATTTTGAGCCCAAAAATATACAAGGGGGCACTACACTAAATCCTTGCGCGTTTGGTGTATGGTTCGGAGAAATAGTACCTATATCAATTTGATCATCGTCCCAGGGGAAGCAAATAGAAGTAAATCTTGCTTATTTTTTATGAAAAAGATAGAATAGAACCTCAGCATTGCTAATGTGGTCAAAAATCGTCGGAATGGAATACGCACGGGAGCCTAGGCTGCGGAAGGATATCGTTGCCGGAACCGGTGAGGAAGCGAAAATATCAGTTTAAAATGGTGAGGGCGCTGTTTAGGTGCCTGTAGCAAAAAATCATCTAGATGGGTCAAGAAAAATCAAGTTAAAATAAAATTCAACACATATCTAATATATTCATGTGAAATAAAAACTTCCATCATTGTTACGTGGGGTAAAAATACGGTCTTGAAAAAGGGCCGAAACGCGTGTTTTTCAATGGGGGAGTTATTTAGTGGTGTGCCCCACAAAGAATTCAATATTGATTCAAAATATTGATTTTAACCTAATGTGGCCACTTACGCCAACAACAAAAAATGTTTGGTTGTCGTCGAGTGACCGACCGTGCACCCTGGTCCCGACCCTTCTTCTTTTTTTTCCTTTCTTTTTTTTAAATTGATTTTTTTTCTTTCTTTTTTTTTAATTTAAAAAAAAAATTACAAATTAAAAAAATAAAATAAAAAAATAAAATAAAAATAAATAAATTTTTAAAAAAATCGAAAATTCTTTTGGGGAGAAAATCTTCTGGAAACAGGATAATATTACCTCTACCCACGTGTACTTGTGAGTTTTAATAGTCTGAGAGGATTTCACTGTAAATATTAAACTTTTTTGTTGTTGTAGTATGGGTCATTCTTATCTGTAAATGTTACATTTCAAGTTTCTAGAAACTCGGTTTTAGATTTCAAATTTTTCTAGCATTGAATATTTTTTCACAAATATAAACATCTGTAACATATTAAAAACATGTTTGGCACAATCTTTACGGATATTTAATTGATTTTCCCCCTATTGTTTATAGGTTGGTCACGATATAGTCATCTCCGTCACATTTTCAGTATGAAAATCCATTAGAAAATGTATATGATTCCACAGACTAGAAATTGACATACATATCCCAAACTATAAAATAAAGAGTATTCTCTTCAAATAAATGCAACTATTTTATTGTTTCAGTATAACATACCGATTTTAAAACTTCGCAAAAGTTTACAACCTCAAAAAGATTTTTGGTTAAAATGTTGACTGTCACTTTATTTTTCAATCGACACCCTCTTAGAGAACAAATACTGATACCACTTGCTTAGGGTATGTAAAATGCTGTGCCATACTCGTTTAGGGTGCTTTTTCACATTAACACAATTACGTATTTAGGGTACTTTTTGAAAGTCCTTGGACGCGCATGATACCCCCTTGTAATGACCACTGAGCACCCCGGGCAAGCAGGTAGTTTTTTCCGTCGCATCTTGACAAAAAGTGGAGAATATTAGTAGGTAGTTTCACACTTGAAAATATTATTCTATTATTAGTTTGAACTGCTATTCCATAGTATTTGTTTGATGTGCCGGTATATGTTATTGTGGTTCATTTCTCAATAAGTTGTGGTATTATAGCTGTCAGTTTAGTGTGTGAAATATGCATTGTACTACATGAATAAGGACAACCACAACGTTGTTATGTTGCCTTCAAGTGCCAAAAATCTTGAAGTCAGGTCGGTCGGTTAATTTTCCTTTTATTTCTCTTTTTTTTTGCTGACAAATATTATTGACAGACCGTGGTTCATGACAAGACTAAATTGGTAAATGTCAAATGGACTAATGTTTCTAATGTGATAGTACTTTAAAGCAATCTATTCAAGCAAACATAAAGGCATATATGTGATCTTTTCCAGGGAGCGCCCTCTATTCATGATTTTTTCTTGTAGATTTATATTTCTGATCATAACTCATAATATGTTCTGAGTTACAGAGCGATACGATTCGCGATTACTTCAAAATCATGGTTTAAGAGTGAATTTAGAGTGAAAATAAACTTCTTTAGGGTTAGGGTTTTAAACCATGATTTTGAGGTAATTAGTACTCGCATCGCTCTGTAACTCAGAATATATGTATGATTTATGATCAGAAATGTAAATCTGCAAGAAAATCTACTTTCTAAAAAAAATTATGAATAGAGGGCGCCCCCTGGAAAAGATCACATAATATGCCTTTAATCATTTTAAGCAGAAAATAGTAATATTTTGACAAATTGGGTAAAATTTAAATCTTAAAAAAAATCACTGCCTGCAGACTCAAATCACAAGGACCACATGCTAGGTTGTGGTGGGTGGAGGTTGGTGTTAAAAATGAAAACAATTTACTTATTTTACTTACGATCAATATATTAATCTTTCATTCTAATTAAAAAAGCTAAACTAATTCCCAAAGGACACCAATTAAAACCAGACTCCCAAAGGACCCCAACCAAAACCAGACTCCCAAAGGACCCCAACCAAAACCAATACCAAAAACAAACAAAAAAAACCCACCCAAAACACCCAAAAAACCCAAAACCCACTTGTCACAAAAAACAAATTTGTCAGCCTGATTCCATCAATACTGGGACAAAAACAATCGAGCGATACTGGAACACATAAATTAAAATAGTATCGGTCGATACTGGAACACATTTTGGGTGTTCCAGTATCGAGCTTTACTGGAACAGTAAAATTGTACCAGTATCGAGCGATACTGACAATGTTTATGTTCCAGTATTGAACGGTAATATCTGGGACCTAAAGTAAAACCTTTCCAAAGGCTGGTACAATTTGTCCGATAATAGAGAAAAAAACGTCCTCGTTTTTCTAATGGCAATGTTGATTTGATTCGAGTCTTGTTTTCAACAGCCTCACCATGCCCCACCATTTAATGATAGGAAATGTGGAAGGAAAACTTACGCGAAGGAATGTGTCATCAATTTAAGAATACTCTCGATTTTAGTTTAAAAAAACCAGAATTTTTTTGAAATTTGAAATAGTTCTTTACCAAATTATTGCAGTTCCAAATCAGTTTTCCCGGGAGGGGGAGGGGGAGGGGGGCTGATTTTTTAGTTTGGTCTTTGTTGTTGCTTGGTGTTTATCAAATAGCTCGTTATTTCATTAGTTATTTTCATCGCAGCCAACCGACAGAATTGGCACAATATACAGGACATACCAAAATATACATTCAAAAACACTAATTTTACACACAAAAACACCACCATATGTTAAAGTACAAAGAAGACACATTGAAACTTGCATTTAGAAAGAAGAGGAATCCCAGCCAGGAGATTTTGAAATTGATTTTATTTCTAGTGTTTCTTGTTGGTTAATTTATTCTCGATTGTAAAAAGTATGAAAATAGAAATTGAAAACTAGGATAATAAAATGCGCAAATGTGTAATGCCACAATAAAATGCCTACAATGTTTCCATATACGCTTTCATTTATTATACTGAATTTCACGATTAAATGCCAAACGTGTTGAGATATAAGGATAACAAGTTCTTAACATCAAAATTAATGGACACACATGTGAATATATTCATACTTTAATGTGTCATTCCTTGATTATTAAACTGGTAACTCAGATTTTCGAGAGAAAAAAATACTAGTATAACTTCATGATTTGTCAGAATTGTACTTCAAGGTCCTGTACAGTGAAAACAGGGCACAAGCCATAAACATTGTATATTTCTTATATTAGGCCATCATTCAAATTTTGGAGTTTCGCAGAGTTAATAAAATTGTATAGTATTTACCTGTTAGTGGTGGGTTTAAAGAAATTTCTGATTTGCATCTAATTTGAAATTTGAATACTGTTTTAAGGTGAAATAATCAACAAATGATTTTTAATATTTTACAATGATTTTTTTCATAATTTTGGCCGAACATGTTAAACTTTTAAAAAACGGTACAAGAGGATTTTTCAATTTTCTTCTTTATATGTTGATTCTGGGGCAAAAACTACATTTTGATGGCCGTTCTGATGGGCTTATGGATTATACAAATTTACATTAAAAATAAATGTATTGCACACAAATGAAACTAGAAATTATCTCTGTACAAAACAGAAATTTGATATATTTGTTAGTTTTCCGGGAATACTCATTTTTTGGGGAAAGTGAAAATTAAAACGTTTTGCTGATTGGAATGCATCCCATGCAATATTTCAAGGGAAAATGGACAATAAACCAAACTGACAATTGAATTTCAATTTTGAGGCAAAAAAAGTAGATTTAGATATCATTTTAAACTGGAACTCCATCCTATTGCAACTCATGACTGTATTCTTTCATGCGTAACACTTAATGTGCCATGGAAACTCCCATATACAGGGTGAGTCAAAAAGAAGTGTACTCAACTTGAAGGATTTTTGGGGGAAAATATGAGCATTTGTCACCCAAATTATTTTAATAGTAAACAATACCTGTTAATGAGCTTTAATAAGAATTTTATTTGGTTAGAATTGGTTAAGAGAAACTCATTTTACGCGTATTTGAATAAAGGTGGCCATTTTTAGATCCGAACAAGGTACCATCTTCGAAGGTTCAAATTCAATATCATCAGGTATTATAAGCAATAACAAATTACAGTCCTGACAAAAGGTTATAAAGTCTTGAAGTACTACCGCAACGTATTGACAATGCATGTAGAGCTTTGCATCAAAGATGGATCTCCAGGCGCGCCGTCCACAGCATGAAGACCAGAGCGAGACTTTGTATTAACAATAATGGTGGTCACATAGAAGGAAGAGCTGCTTGATTATTCGCCTATTGATGGACTTTCCTGAAAACAAATTGTCTTCAAGAATGAATGTCCATGTAGAGAATGAGAGAGAGAGACTTTTACTTTACTAGTCTTACTGTGGACAATTGTTACTTAATCGAACATATTTATGAAAAATAGGTGCAATATTATTTTTTATCAAAACACTTTATTAATATGAAGTTAAACTTTCGATCTCAACACAAGAAATATTTACCTGGAATTTTCAGGTGTTACTACACCTTTCATCAGCAGACTAATGACTCGACTTGACCTTTTGGAGGTGTGACGTCAGAATCGGGTCATAGACTCTTGGTAATTTGTACCTGGAAAGTGACACCACCCTCAGTGATAGAACCCGTCTTACTTCTGAACATGTGTTAAAACTGCTTGAGGTTTGCCTGCGTTGCACATACTTTGTCTACAATGGAGTATTCTATTTACAGATACATGGAGCTGCGATGGGTTCCCCTGTTTCGCCTATCGTATGCAACCTTTTCATGGAGCATCTGGAACAGATAGCTATCGAAACTGCTCTCCATCCACCATTATGGTGGTATAGATATGTCGACGACACGCACATCAAAATAAAGACCAAACATGCTCAAGAGTTCACTGATCACCTCAACACCATTGATCCGGACATTAAATTCACTACAGAAGGTGAAGATAACAGGACATTAGCCTTCCTAGACACTCTGACAGTAATCAAACCAGACGGTAATCTTGACGTAAGGATTTACCGCAAGCCAACCCACACAGATCAATATCTGAACTTCTCGTCAAATCACCCTGTCCAGCACAAATTGGGCGTTATTCAAACGCTACACCACAGGGCTGATACTGTCATCACTGACCAGGTTGACATCACAACAGAGAAGCAGCATGTCGATAAAGCATTGACCAAGTGTGGGTACCCGAAGTGGGCATTTGACCGTGTCAACAAACCTAAGGGTAAGGTCAAACTGAAAACTAAAGAGAGTGAGAAACAGACAAAAGGACACGTAGTGTTGCCTTATATCAAGGGCACATCAGAGGCTCTCCGCAGGATTTTCGGAAACTACGGGATACGTGCATACTTCAAACCCACGCGCACACTACGCCAACTTCTGGTCTCTCCAAAAGACAAAACTGAGAAGAAGGACACTGTAGGCCCAGTGTACATGATCCCTTGTCAGGGTCAGACTACCCGGGGTCTTTGCTCCGAATCATACATCGGAGAAACCGAACGCTCATTAAAGACCCGGTTTCTAGAGCACAGGCGTCCTAGTTCCACCTCGTCCGAGGTATCCCAACACATCCATATTGAGTCACCAGGACACAGTGTTGACTTAGAGAAAGTCAAAATCTTGGATAGGGATCCTCGTTGGTTCGAGAGAGGTGTCAAGGAGGCTATTTACATCAGAGCCAACCAACCATCACTCAACAAAGACGGGGGCAGGTACAAATTACCAAGAGTCTATGACCCGATTCTGACGTCACACCTCCAAAAGGTCAAGTCGAGTCATTAGTCTGCTGATGAAAGGTGTAGTAACACCTGAAAATTCCAGGTAAATATTTCTTGTGTTGAGATCGAAAGTTTAACTTCATATTATTTATCACCAACACAGATGAACTTTCATTCTAAAACACTTTATTGTATATTTTATACAATATCAGATAGTCACTCATTTGGCCATTTTTATTCCACGTCCTCGTCTTGTTTATCATGTTTATGAAATCTATGGATCATATTTAAATCCTTGCAATTACTTTAACTCACAAGTGGTGATAATATTTAATCTTTATTTCATGTTAAATAATGAGGAGAAATTCTGAACAAGGCTATTATTTATTTAATTGGTTTATTAAATAGACTGTTTAATCCTTTACATGTTAATCCTATACACATTATTAAGCGCTCAATGAAATCACAAATTTGTTCGGTTTCAAAATTCAGTTCTTTCAGAAATATTCATATCTACTAAACGGTACCAAAATTGCTGTGATTCTTTTTGCCGATGATAGCAGATAAATGGTGTAATTGATTAAATCATTGGTTGCCTTAATTTTGTGGTCAGAAATATTTTTAATTTATTTTTCAATCAGAGTACACTTTTTTTTACTCACCCTGTATGCCTTATTCTAGCGTTTTTCCACCACATGGTGCCGCTTGGAAGTTATGAAAATAGAAAAAAATGGAGTGTTTATGACTTTGTTGCACATGTTTTAGACTACATGCATCAGTTGTTGCTTAGCTTTGTCTGCAAGTTAACTACCGTAAAACGGGGTGAATAGGGACATGGGGGTGAATAGGGACAAAAATGGGAACAGTTTTTTAAATGTCACCCGGCCAGTTTGTGTACCGTAAAACGGGATTAATAGGGACTCGGGGCCCCCATGTCCCGGCTATTCACCCCGTTTTTACGGTACACAAATTGTCCGGGTGACATTTTAAAAACTGTTCCCATTTTTGTTCCAATTCACCCCCATGTCCCTATTCACCACTCCGTTTTACGGTACTTATTCCATGTCAGTCTATGGACGCTTGGAAATTCAGTAAATAGGCGATCGTCAAAAAAAACCCTCTAACATTGGGACTCCCTTGGGAGACCTTTGTTAACCATTGAGAACTACCTGCCGAGTTGCCATAATAAATCTATAAATTAGAAGTTGTATTTTAATTAGTTATTCAAATGAGTACATTTAGTGATCATCCAATTTATTGATATCCAATTTATTGACATCTGATTTATTGATATTATCCGATTTATTGATATCCGATTTATTGATATCCGATTTATTGATATTCAATGGATGGATGGGTCGGTCGGTCGGTCGGTCGGTCGATCGATTGAAAGTGCCCACTTATAAATCATTTAGATGTACTAATAATGGAAGCCCAGTTCAAATGAGGACATAGTGACGTATAGTAATTCATACACTTCAAACACATTCATCTTTTCAACCAAATAGTGTTTCTCGTTCATTTCAAAACAATTTTAAAAACAGATGCAGCTTACGAGATAGTCCTAGACATTTTCACTTTAGGGAGCATTCATAAATACTTTGGTGGGCGGCTGGATAATTTTATTTTTGGTACATCAACCCTTTTTTTACCCCCACCGCCCCCCTCTCGCTATGCCTATTTTTTACCCCCCCCCCCCACCTTTTCTTGATAACTGGACCTGAAATTTGTTGACACCCCCCCCCTTAACTAAACATTTCTCTGACCTGTTGTCAAGGTCAAGAAACATAGTTAATATGTGACCCGTCACATCAAAATGGACATGTTGGAGGCCCGAGTCAAATCTGAGTTATTGGTATGACTTGAAAGAGCACATGCTAAGCTTTGAAATGACACCATGTTGAAGGTAATCAGACGTTGTAATCACAAGATATGATTTGAAGAAGAATATTTCTTTCTATTATTTTCTTTATATTTCACCAAATATATTGGCCTCTATCTCAAAACTGTGTTTGCCGACAACATGTCCTTTTTGACGCGACTGGTCACATATAATACCGGTAAATATATACCGGTACATAATATTCTATTTTGTACATGGACACAGCTTGGAAGGCAGAAGATACAGAATCTGGAGTGAGTCAGGACTCACACATCTTTACCAGTGGCATGTAATCAGGGCTGGGGTCTCTATTCCCCAAAAAGACTAATTCACACAACTTTTGCCCAATTATCTGTTCTTGAAAGACATGCGTGTGTAGCGCAAATTCTTTTCTGCTTTTTATTCAATTAGGCCTAAAAAAAAAAATTGATTGGCGTAACATAGAAAGAAAAAAATAGGGTAGGTACATGTAGGTCGGATTTTTCCACAAAAAAAAAAAATTGAAACTGGCCATTTTCAGAAATGTGCTTTAGATGATATTCCTTGACCTGCGTGTGCGCATTGTTATTTATACTACATTTGGTTTCAATTCCCACTGATTGACGTTTTGAAATGGGATGTTAGTAAATATTTTAACTTCTCTGAATCGGTGTAATTCCCTCTGAATGAGTCAAAGGTGGTGGGGGGGGGGGAGCTCCCCTACCCACCCTCCACCCTTTGGACAATCCATAGCACCACTGCTTCTACCTGAACTTGGAATTTGGACATCCCGATGGACTTGGACTCGGAAACTTCGAGATTGAAGCCAGATTTTCTTGCAGATCTGATCATAAATCGTAAATACATTCCAAGTTACAGGGCGATATGATTCCTAATTACTTCAAAATCATGGTTTTAGAGTAAAAATTAACTGTCGGGTTAAGGTTGTTCCTATGGCTAATTTTTTATTTTATATTTTAATAGAGCTTGCTGAGCTCCAAAGTAATCTGAAATTTGAGATTGATCGGTGGTACAGTTTTCTAGATATGACAATTTTATTGTCAAAAAAACACAATTTTAAGGGGGATGTGCACCTTCGCATAGCCTCCGTAAAACTGCCGTAACTTCTTCATTATTCATTTAATCTTAATAAAAGTATACATTTTTTTGCAGGAAAGGGTTCAATGAATCCAACTATGATCATGAAATTGACCATTTTGGAGAAAATTATAAAAAACATGTTTTTTGACCCATTTTAGGTTTGGAAAAGATAACTCAAAATATATTTTGTTAAATTTTATCATACTAGTTTAATTATATTCCTCATGCAATTCCCTAGGAATCGTTTTTTTTTTTTTATTTTTACTTTATTATTTTTTGAATTACAGACCAAAAAGTGCCAAAAAACCTGTTTTTTAACCTCCAAAATCGTGAAAATCACGTTTTTTGGTAAAAAATCATATTTGTTGGCACTTTTTGTTCGATAATTCAAAAAACAATAAAGTAAAAATTAAAAAAAAAAAACGATTCCTAGGGAATTGCATGAGGAATATAATTAAACTAGTATGATAAAATTTAACAAAATATATTTTGAGTTATCTTTTCCAAACCTAAAATGGGTCAAAAAACGTGTTTTTTATAATTTTCTCCCAAAATGGTCAATTTCATGATCATGGTTGGATTCATTGAACCCTTTCCTGCAAAAAAATGTATACTTTCATATAGATTAAATAAAAAATGAAGAAGTTACGGCAGTTTTACGGAGGCTGTACCTGGAGGTGCACAGCCCCCTTAAGTCATTTTGAATTCTTTTGTTTTGTATTGTTTTTCGGCCAAAGAGGGCAGTCTATTTTATTTATTTTTTATATTGTTTTTTGACTCCCTAGGTAAAATTTCTATAAACATTTAGTGGGTGTTTTTTTTCCCTTTTTTTATTATTGAAAACTCCATTAGATTCCCGCAGCACAGGAATTAAGGAGAGTTGTATAGCCAACATATACACCAAGTGGCATTACATTTAGTAAAGTGCATGAATCAAGTGTGTTAATTAGCCTAATTTTCTTTAATTTTTTTGTTTTAGATAATTAAGTATAATTAATTATGCAGCCTCCCGCAGCACAGGAAACTTTCTAAAAACTATAATTAACAAGCTCCTAAAATTACAGCTTTTTGTAGCATGTACTTTTCTTGTAAAAATTAATTAAACATTTTTGCATAGATTAATTATTTTGCTAGGTAAGCTATGGGGTCAAACAACAATAAGAAACAAAAGAAATGAACGCTTCAATGTTGCTTCATTTTTGACAATAAAATTGTCATATCTAGAAAACCGTACCTCTGATCAATCTCAAATTTCAGATTATTGTGGAGCTCAGCAAGCTCTATTAAAATATCAAATAAAAAATTAGCCATAGGAACAACCTTAACCCAATAGTTATTTTTTTACTTTAAATTTACTCTAAAATGTTGAGGTAATTACTAGAATGGTATCGCTCTGTAACTTGGAATTTATTTATGATTAGAAATGTAAATCTGCAAGAAAATCTGCTTCCAAAATAAATTTGAGGATTGAGGGCGTCTCCTGGAAAAGATCATACTTTTAACAATAGAGAATCGCCCACCCCCCACACTGTGGACAGGTATGGCTGCTGACTGCCGCACCTTCCCCGTCACCCACCTGTACAGTTGTTGATCCCTCTCTATATTTGTATGCCGACACAACATTGTTTGAATTGTTAAATTTCACTGAAAACTATGAACAAATACTGTGCATAGTAAGCAGGGGTCTGGGAAAATGTTGGACATTAACAAGTGTTCAAACCTTTTTTGACCCCCCTCTAGGGGTTTTCAAAACTTTTTTGACCCCCCCCCCCCCTTTGCAGAGTATCAAAACTGTTTTGACCCCCCCTATACTTATCCATCCCCCCACCAAAGTATTTATGAACACTCCCTTAGCGCTATAATTGCATTTAGTCTCACCTGCCATGTATGTATCGTGAATGGCTGCTTCTAAACATCAATTTGGTCTTATTTCAACAAAGTTAATTATTTTGTGAAACAAATCGATCTGTTGAAATGAACCTCCTGGATTTAAACGTATTATGCATTTAGTTCTAACTATAGACCTATAGGGCCATATGCGTTAAATATGTTAACCAAATTCAATCAAGACTATTTAATAACCATTATTCACCACGTGCAGGCCGGAAACAAAACTGCCATAAAAAAACATTTCAAAAAGGAATTATCTTGAAACACAAAAGACTATTTTTATATTTTATATGTTTGTTATTGAATACCGATACAATTTGCATTCTCTCTTACATTTTATGTAGGCCTACATGTGCGTAACAATAAATGTTATAACCATTATTAACTACATATGCAGGCCTGAGATAACATAGTCGACTGTGTATACCTTGTATAATTTCACTGTCACACAAACGAATAACACGCTCTGATACTTCCCATCCAAGAACCGACCAAATACAAGGTCTACTGGCATTGGATTTACCAAATAATTGTGCTTTAAGCACACTAGGGATTACTAGGGACGATGCTTTTATGCGTCACAATTGTATCACACCCCTTCATAACGCGCTAAGATTGAATTTGCTGCCTGTACATCTAGAAACACGCGAAGGCGATATTTCTGTGGCTGTGTAAGAGTTTCTAGTTATCGTAAAAAATTGATCAAATTATTTGTCTCTGTTCGGACGTTTAAAGGTTTTTTATTACACGATATTGAAAGATAGAAAATAGAATGGAAATAGTCACATATGCGGAAATGTAGCTATATCTCTGAGGAAAATATTTTTGGCGAGGACCAATGTCAAAGATTTTAGACCGAAACGGCGGATATACAGTGCGAGAAAATCGACATTTTGAATTTATCAAAGTAAGCAAGGTTCTTCTCTCTGCGAAGACGGTATATAAATATTCATATACTTCGTATTTATCGTGTCTGCCATTGGTCAATTTTGAACCCCACGGGAACAAATTGCTCATTACGTATTCATCCAAGTTTTGGATGGGCGCTAGTGTAAAAGTATATGGAGGTCAATGAGGTTCAATCCAACGCAAGTAGACCTTTTTTCCCGGGGTGAGATCAGAGAATGGGGAGAGGTCCATGGGGAGTGAGACAAACTCAAGCTAGCAAGATGAATAACAGTGCTAAAAAGTGTTTAATTTTTTTAACGTGAATATTGATCCGACTCCCGAGTTAGCAAGCCTGTGGTTGTAAACATATTGTACATCAATGGCCCATTATAGTCACTGTCATCATGGTCATAATGCTATGAACAAAATTCAAGCTATTTCACGCGAGCGTGGTTTGTAGTTGAACGTGTAGCTGCGTCTAGATGCACGAAGATTACACGATTAACCAAGCGCGCAAAAATGTTTAGTTCATGAACTAAAATAAATGGTCCAGCAAAATTTCCTGAAGCCATCTTGTTAAATTAAATATTGAAACATTGAAACTAATACGCGCGAAGCACGCTCAAATTTGGATTTTTAACACTATAAAAAGGTACAGTAAGACATATTAAACGTCCTCCACATAATATTTAGAATATTTGGTGTGGTTCGAGACCCATTATAATGTTGAAACCTGCAGGAAAAATGCACGCAAAACACACACAAAAAAATTGAACTAAAATGGTCATGAAAAACTTTCCGGGAGCAGTCTTGTTAAGCTTGAATAATGAAACATTGAATCTAATATGTGCCGAAGCGTGCAAAAATTGGCATTTGTAACACTTAAATGGTCCAGTATGACGTTTTAATGTCGCCCACATAATATTTAGAACATTTGGTATGCTATCTTCAGTAGATAAGCGCATGTATAACGGTGGCAATGCTAATCTTATAATAGCGCATGATAGTCACATGTGGCATTACTATATGTATGCTATACGCATGTCACACTACATGAGGCATTGTTATATGCTAAGTTAGCGCATGTGTATGTGGTGGCCGGCTATAGTATAGCGCATGCATAACATGCGGCATTACTTGCATTGCAAGATTGTTTTTAATTCAATGTGTGCTATCCTTCAGTAGATAGCGCATGTATCACATGTGGCATATATGTGTGCTATCTTCAGTAGTTATACGAACGTTAGAGATTTGTTATAGCATTATACTTTTCATTTAGGTTTTCATAATGTTTTCATAAAATATTTTTCAGTTTTTAAACTAAAATGGTTATGGAAAACTTTCCTGAATCCATCTTGTTTAGCTTTAATAATAGTACATTGAAACTAATACGCACAACAATTTGCATATTTAACACATAAAAGGTCCAGTAAGTTTTTAATGTCCCCCACATAATATTTAGGGTGGTTCGAGACCCATTATAATGATGATACCTGTAGGGAGAATGAGCGCAAATCAAGCAAAAAATCAGTTTTTGAACTAAAATGGTCCAGAAAAAATGTTCCTGAAGCCATATTGTTAAGCTTGAATAATGAGACATTGAAACTAAGTAATACGTGCAAAACGCGCAAAAATTTGCATTTTTAACACTAAAAAGGTCAAGTATAATGTTTTAACATTAACATTATGGGAATGTGACCTACCATTTGCGCTGCCTATGCCCCTACCCTTCTCCTCCTCCCCTTCCTCCCCCTATTCCTCCTTCTCCTCTTCCTCCTTCTCCTCTTCTTCCTCCTTCTCCTCTTCTTCCTCCTTTTTTAAACTCTTTTGTCAATGGGGGGGGGGGGGGGGGGGGGTGGGGGGGCATGGCCTGCTGGGCCCCCCCTTTCTTTACTTATAATATTTTAGACAATGTCTTAATCCATGAAATTGAATTTGCATAAAATCTGACTCAGTGTTTATGCAATTCATGGGGGTAGGGGAACTTCATGTTACGGAACCATGACAAAATAGTTGAGCACAAATTTGCTCGAAACGAGTTGGAACTCCTATTGTACTCAGTTGCTAGGACCAAAACTGTATTGTACTGATGCAGGCAAGTGTGTAAAATGTGCAATATAATGCAAATATAAGGGCGGAGACGACTGCACGACTTGATTCACGCCCGAACAATTCCCATACAAACAACGCGTTGAGAGAACTCGATTGGTGGTCATGTACAATTAAAAGCGCTTGAGAATTATTGTCACTGTGGAGCTATTGACCAAATAAGATGACCAATTACACGAAAAGGATTGTTAGAAAAAGCTCCCGAAAATGTTCAATAGATTTATATGGGCACACAATTGTTTGCTAGTCAATTGGTGACAAATATGATAAAGTAGTATAGGTATTAGTTTTCCAATTGCCAAATATTGATCTGGTGAAACACACGTCTTTTAACAAATAACCAATAACTTTGAAATAATATGAGCTACTTTATAATAATTATTCAGTTTCAAATAATGTGGTTTTAGAAGCAGCAAAAATATTGGGCTTATACTTACACCTCCCTGCTTATACCAGAGCTTATACTAGGCCTATCTACAGACCAAAACATTTAAAATGGTTTCAATCCAACATTAATATTTAAAATAAGACCACAACGACATTAAAAATCCAACACAAAATATTCTCTATAGGCCTAATGTTTTTACATTTTGTGCTCGTCCCTCTATATAATTAATAACAATATACATTTAAGGTATCCTGTTTGGGGGGGGGGCGGTTGTTATCAGTGTTTTAGTCACGTAACACCGTGGTAAAACGTAGGGCCTTGTAACTGTTTCCCCCCAATGTGCTTAGTAAAAACGTCAATTTTTCGAAAAATTGGGGTTTTAGAAGGCATATTTTCGGGTTGTCGGCGGGTTTTTGCGGGTTTTTTAGTGTGGAAATAATGACAGCGAAGAGCTACGGAAACACCAAGAACTATATTCATTCCGCATCGGTTTGTCAGATTGATAATATTGTTGACTGCCTTTATTATAGTTGGTTCAATGTCTTGATATTTCCATATAAACGGTATAATTATTATATTCCATGATCGAATGATGCTGATTTAGGAAAACAGAGGGTTTAAATTGATAACTCCGAAGTATGCATGTATGAGACTCACTGCTGAAATTTACTCAGCCGTCTGACTATGGTATTACTATTATACCTTGGTTGGATCATGGAATTCTAATAATTCCATGGTTGGATACACACATACACAGCACAAGCGTACATTATAACTGGTTGCTGAATTGCCACTATTCAAATAACGACCATCCATTCGGAAAACCCATTAATATACATGTTTCAAATACGGTAGGCGGAGCCGTCACCATATATGGTGTGCGTTCAAGCGGAACTCGTAGCAACCAGCATGTAATGGACTGAAATCTCCGGTCCGTATGTGTACCGGTAATTCTAGCAAATTAGTGTTCTCTGTGTTCGTAATGTTACGTTACTTTACATTATGTTACGTTACTTTACGTTACTTGATGTTACTTTACTTTACTTTACGTTACTTTAGGTTACTTTACGTTAGGTTAATTGACGTTACGTTAGGTTACGTTACATTGCTTTACTTACATATTTATTTGGGTGGGGGGGGGGGGATGCGGGGGTGGGGGATAAAAAGAAAGTTTCACACATGCCAAGACAAATTTATTTTTACACTTTAATACTTTAACACCTTTGAATAAGTTATGAAAACCATACACCCAACCCATTGAAACAGAAATTTGTGTTTGTTTAAGCTGAGGCATTGTCTTTTTTAAAGACATTTCTTGTTGACAATTTGTTTGCATCAGACCACCCCCACAAGTGTTTGTGAATGGTCCCTTACTACATGTAATATTTCTAGAAAGTCAATCTTAATAAGTTACCCAGGCATATATTTGTTGTATTTTATGAACTGTTTTTTATATTTTTGTATTTGTTAACTTTTTGTTGTATGTTATAAAATTAAAATAAAAAGTCCCTATAAACGGGCTTGAAAGAGAAAAGTTACCCAGGCATGGAGGTTTTTATATATTCTCCAAATTAACATACCATGGGCCAAAGTAAACAGGTCAAAAGAAATAAGTCCCCCCCCTGGGAAATATGAATTTTTCTGGAAAACAGTTAGGCTCCTTAACCTGTTTCAAAATGTAAAATGTAGACTGAAATGTTACACATTTAATGTGCAATAAAGTTTCACCCAACAGTTAACCTTCACCTTGAAATGCTGCCATTTATTTATTTATTTATTCGGACATACACTTTTGGAACAGTGGCAAAAGTCTTCTCGACTAATGCGTCCATAAACGTTACACAATGTTTTAAATACAAAAAGGGAAATATCATATACAAATATTTACATGGTAACATAGATTCATGCAAGGTTAATACTACGTGCGGTCCATGCACGTTTCAAATATGATTTACAAAACACATCAAATATAAGAAGTAAGTGAAAATCATCACTTGCAGTAAGAATTTATTAAATTTGATGACCAATCAAAAATGACACTTTCTTGCATAGGGATTGGACAAATTGATGAAATGTATGGACCTGAAGTGTACTCCAAGGGATTATATACACCTTCAATTGATGTTATTTATTCAACCATGAACAGTTCCTTCACATTTTTATCCAAACAGGTGACAACCATGTGTTTTAATTTTTCATGGGTTTAAAATTTCATCAATTTGTCCAATCCCTATGCAAGAAAGTGTCATTTTTTATTGGTCATCAAATGTAATGAATGGCAGCACTTCAAGGTGAAGGTTAACTGTTGGGTGAAACTTTATTGCACATTTAATGTGTAACATTTCAGTTTACATTTTGTAACAGGTTAAGGAGCCTAACTGTTTTCCAGAAAAATTCACATTTCCCAGGGGGGGGGGGGGGGACTTATTTCTTTTGACCTGTTTAGATTCTATGGTCTAGCTTGATATGTATGTCGGTAACCATCCCATAATAAAGTGTGTCCAGGTTATAGAAAATGGTAATACATGTGTGCATGGATAATACTGGATTCAAAATAGCGCTAAACTCAAATGATGAGATTTTGCTACAAATTAAACTGAATGATGATAATCGATTGGCCATCAACTATACAATATCCGCACCCACACCACTAATGAACGTTCGTAGAAAATGTTTCCCTATTCACGCTAAATTTTCGGCAGGTGTCTTGATTGACAGTTACATGAAATGACGCCTGACCCCCAAGTCACGCCCACCCACCCGATCAGCTGTGTTTTGTTTACGATATCTTTTCGTTCTTGTCAGGGATTCCTTGTCAGCTACGAAATAAGAAATAAAGCCAAGAAAAATACCGTAAACTAAAAAAGTAATATTAAGTAAAATAGCCAAAGAAAAGATTTACGGTCTCTACCGTCTCTTGCCTATAATAGGCAAATAGTAGACACGTAGTGTACTGTGACATGCCCGGGAACATGCCTCAGCAGCCTTTTTGACTTGTTCTATAAAAAAAACACCTGTGAAATAAGCTTATTTGATACTTTGTACGTCTTATTTCATGTTTTTTTGTTTGTTTTTTTACATGGTCGGTCCGCACGGAAACATGCTTGGGTCCTGAAAGAGACCAGGCTCAAGCAAAAAGCTCGGGCCAGGCTTAAAAAGCCTATATAAGCATGCTGGCTGAATGAAATGAAAGTTAGAAAAGAAAAGATGGAAGAAAAGAATGGAAGTAAAAAGAGCCACTCCCAACAAATAAAGTATAATAACAATTGAAAGTCTAGAATCATCATCATCTTCCTATACTTGGCAGAAACCTCTTTGTTTTAGTATACTCTCGCACAAAGAATCCCTGGAACCTAGGAAAACAAAATATGATGGAATTAGATCGTAAATCAATTAAAGTAAACGCAATAAAAAATGGGCAAAATTGGCAGATGGGAAAAAAACTGTTTCAAAAACACTGAGGTCATGCACGGACCATGGCTATAAACCTGGGATTGAATGCAATAATTTGAATCCGATGGAAATGGATATTTTCAACCGTATACAGTTTCATCTCAATAGTGTCGGTCACCGTTTCAACTCAATACCGTTTCATCAAATAGTTTCGGCTACCGTTGCATCTCAATACCATTTAATGCAAATGCCGTTTCATCCCAATACACTTTTATCCCTTTACTGTTTTATCCTAATTGAGATATTGATTGGTTGGTTCAGAGGCCCCATCTCTTCATACTCTTCATAAACGACATCACCGATTCAGTAACCTCGACCACCAGGCTATTCGCTGACGATTGCATCATGTATAGAGCCATCAACTCCACCGATGATGAAGCATCTCTTCAGAATGACCTCACTAGACTGGTCGATTGGTCGCACAAGTGGGGCATGAGTTTTAATGCATCCAAATGCAAAGTGATGAGGATCTCTAGAAGACGTCACCCCGGGAATACTGACTACAAGATACTAGGTGAAACACTGGAGGAAATCAAGGAAGACAAATACATTGGGGTGATGATACAAAACAACCTGAAGTGGGATAAGCAGTCACGCCATGCAGCCAGCAAAGCTACTAGAATGCTAAACTTCATCCAACAAAACTTCCACCAATGCTCAAGGCTTACCAAGGAGAACCTGTATCGCACCTTCGTCCAACCACATCTCGAATACGCCTCTGCTGCTTGGAATCCTGGCACCAAGAAAAACCAGAATTCCCTCCAAAAAGTCCAACGTAGAGCAGCAAGGTTTGTCAAGGGAGACTTCAATTACAAGTCGAGTGTTACAGAGATGTTGAAACACCTTGGATGGAACTCCATCGAGAGCCGTAGACAGACACAACGCATCACTACATTACACAAAATCCTTAAGGACTTCATTGACATCGACCAAGACCACTACATCAACCTGAAATAAGACCGGCCCAGACGCGGCCACGACAAGCAATACTCTGCCTTCCAGTGCACATCAACACCGCTTATGGACTCATTCTTCCCAGAGAGCGTCCGCCTGTGGAATGCCCTACCACAGCAAACCGTCAACATAATATCCAGTGCGACATTCAAAGACACCGTCCAAAACCCTGATAAACACCTCCCTCCCCGTCCCAACAACTAACCGCCCACTCTCGCAAAACTTCCAGTCATAATCCCTAGCGGATGTTTTGGAAGTCAACTCTACAAGGTACAAGGATAAAGGTGAGAGGAACTTAATGCGCAAAGTTAGAGGGAGTGGTTTCGCTGTGTGCTATAAGCCTTTCGCCATTCATTGCATGCTCAGAAAATGTAATCGTCGGACAAAAATTGGAGATAAACAAGACCACCTCGACCGTAGACGGTTGTGTGATGACCTGCAACTCCTTGGAAATCCCATGTGATTCCCTGTGTGTAATCCGTAATCATTTAATTATTTTCAGCTGCACAATCCATCAATACTCTTAAGGTGCAATGTTCATAAAAATAGAGATGTAACGGTAATCAAATGAAACACATTTTCCGCAGCCTGGTGCTAAGAGTGGTTTCCAGTTTTCAATACGATTGATTCCCGGGGCAAATGTCCCCCCCCCCCCCCTTGACGGAAAAAAACCATTTGTGCCCCCCCCCCCCAAAAAAAAAAAATTAAAAAGGGGTTGAATTGGGGAAAAAAAATGATCAAAGACGAGGTGGCCTGCCAGGAACTGGTTATGTTGGGGTATATTCAACCCAAATAGTCAAATAGAAGGCAAAAATTGTACATGTAACCATTTACTGTGTGACTTTTTTGAGCGTGCAAAATGTTTTGTCCTCTACCACCCCCACCCCCACCCCCCCCCACTTACATGAAATTCACGAGTTGGAGACTGCAAACTTTGAAAAAATCCTAGCTACGCCACTGCTAATAAGTGCCCAAGGTGGTTAGCAATAAAGTCATGCTAGATCGGTGGTTCAAACGATCTTAGTGGCATGTTTCTACAGAAAAACAAAGTACATTTTGGGATCAGTGTTTTAAATTGTGTGATGTGAATCGTCTCCAAATGTATGGTTATTTTTGTTACAATTAGTGTAACAGACCAGTGACAGTTAATGAACAGACAGAGAGCTATGATTCAGAGCTGCAATTAAGTGGTCTTATTTCATATAAACTTAACTTTTTAACTTTTAAGGTGGATGGTTAACAGGTTAAATACTTTTTCAAAGTCAATTAAAATTTAGGGGTGAGCGCTTATTAGGGCATGGGCGCTTATTAGGATAATACGGTATGTTAGGTGTGTACAATTTTTAAAGACTTTTTTACTTTAGGCAGTATAACTTGAATCATATAAAATGACAATTGCAAATAAATAGAAGAATTGACATATAGGGTGAGAGTGACCCATACATTATATACACAGGGTGTTTAACAAGTAAAATACACACAAATAATAATACATGTACAATACATGCATGTGCATGCATCTGACAATTTCACATTTGACCATCATTTTGAAAGCGTCTGATACGCACCTCATGTTTACCCACATACATGCAGAATAAAATGCTTGTTCATAGCATATATAATAAGCAGGGGTGTACCTTCATTTTTTCTCCAACCAGCCAGCCGGGCTGGTAGCATGAACAAGTTACCAGCCCGACTGTAAACTTACCAGCCAAACAAGTAATCTTCATTTACCAACAGCAAAATTCTTACCGGCCAGCCGGGCGTGCATATTTGAAAAGTTACCCGCCCGACGTAACAGTTACCCACCACGGGCGTGCGGGCGGGTACTAAGTACAGCCCTGTATATAAGGGTATGCTTGTATCCTGAGTATCTGGTCAACTCAACATTCGGTCAAGTCAACCGTTACGCAGGCATGAGAATGACTTTGCTTGAACAAAAAACCTGAACATCCCTGAAAGGTGTGTGGAAATCTCATGCCTTGTACATACATGAATTTATAGAAGGTGCAATCAATCAGAAGCATAGCCTTACGGGCAAGAGGGCTGGTGCCCCCCTGTTAAAATTGACCAGGAAAATTGTGAGGCAGCGGAAAATCGGAAGGCAAAGAATGGGAGAAGAGGAGGCAAAAGGGGAAGGAAAGAGAAAGGAAATGGACAGAAAGGAGAAGGCAAATTAGTTGGAAATGTTAGTTTTTCACTTCGACATCGGGACGCAACGCCTCTAACCCCTTCCCCCCCCCCCCCCCACCCCCACCACAGCAAAATCAAAAAGGTTACATGAAAAACCTGGCTTCGCCGGGAAAAAAACACCCTTCCCCTGACAAGTGACTACACCACTGGGTGCAATATCATTTTCTCCCTACCATATGATATGATAGGGGGTCAGGAAAAAAAATGTTAGTAATGGGACAATCGTAAATTATTTTGTATTGCTCCGGGGTCACATTCTGCACGAGCATGTGGTAACGATATATGTCTGGTGCCAGAAAATAATTATTCCGCAAAGAAGTACATGTCTGACATGCGTTTGGTATTATTATTTTTTTTGCGTAAATAACAGTCATACTTTAGACATTTATTTATTATATAAATAGTATAGGACCTTGCTGGCTTTTTAAAGTCTGGACGAGAATCACATTATTCTTGTTATTTGCCAATTAAATTAATGAAAATAGTTTGATGGTTTATCACAGTGGGTTTATTGAGAACTGAGAAGTCAGCCAGCATGCATCATGAAGTACGTTATACCAGGGAGGTGTTAAATAGAAAGGAGAGTGCACGAAGAGGCAATCTATTGTCCGCACGTGCGTTATGCCCATTAGTTATCAATGCCAGGATTAGCATTAAGTAATCCGTTAGATGATGATCGATCGCCGAGACTCGAACCAAATGGACATTTACTGACCCACAAGACATTGCTTCAGCGACACCTAAATCAAAACCTAGTGCCGCACACATTAATGTTATCCACAGACAGAAGTACTTCCGGTATTTTTTTCCGAAATTGTCACACATTTTTTACATTTGGGCCAACTTGGGCCTTAACAAAATTACATGGCAATAGATGAGGAAAATAGTCTACTTTAATTTGCAATATGTTATAACGTCCGCACTATCCGCGTAAAAATATGATAACAGTATGGAAAATAAGTGTTTTATACTTATAAATTGTGGGGAATTGCCGAAAATGTCGTAACTTTCGCTATAATTGTCCAATTTTGATCGCGTTTTTGCTGTCATAACTCTTAACTTCGTAAGGAATTGGATACAGGCGAAATGTATTTACTGGCCGGAATTACGTCACGAAGAAATGTTCTCGAAATGTTTCTCC
>CM069441.1:115595970-115660970 GCA_035610835.1 Ophiura sarsii | reverse complement strand
CAGTGTCTCAGTATCGGACGATACTGGCCCACATTATATAAAATGTTCCAGTATCGTTCCTGCCCAGAAAGTTGGCTATTTGTTTTATATGTATTCCTTGCTTTCCTGTACAATGTAATTCGGCCTTCGGGTCGCGATTTTGTGCCAATAAAATCATATCATATCATATATCGGGCGATGAACACAATTATGTACCAATATCGTTCAATACTGGGACAAATCAATACTGGTAGCGTGTGTACTACAGTGCAACAGATCATAAATGACCAAATATTGAATTATAAATATAGTTCCTCCTGAGTGTTGTACAACCATGAACATTTCAATTCTAAGTATGTGTATCATATATAATCAAAACAGTTTGTTTAAAATACCCCTTTGTGCCCTTATATGATTATCAGCATTGTTACAATTTTTATTAAACCTGATTTCGGATTGACAAATACTTGATGATCCATAAATGCTAATCCAACCTGCTACTGGCTACTGGTATTCATGGCCTTGACTATTTTAACTTTTTATTATTATTAAGACTTAGTGCAGGCCTTTATTATGGTACCTGTTTGTACAGGCTTGCATGTCAGCACATGGTCACCTATATATAACATACACAATTATGCTTAAAACCCTTGACTGCACTCTGATGATTGGCATTTCAAGTTTCCTGTAGCTCAAATTTTAAAGCATTGGTCCCTTAGCGTGGGCATGTCATTGAATATTCCTTCCATTGTTTGCGGGAATGGCTGGACAACTATTAATAGACTTTTGCCAAGTCTGTGCACTGTTGTATGAAATTCATTGTTACTGTAAGAAAATTTTGCAAAATTAATGTATCTAAAGTTTTGATTAATATTACAGAAAAATAGAAATGAAATTGAGATATGTGGCTTGACCATTTTATTAAGCATACTTTAAGGATTAATTTGAAATCTTGCATAACTTAATTGGGCATACAAAAAGTGGTTCAAAATTATTCCATTCAAATGCCTAGTTAATATATTAATTACGAGCGTAAATTAATTAGCAAACATGTTAACGAATGGCTTGACAGATTTGTGTGGCTAACCAAAAACATCTTTCTCGGTGATTTTAGTGTTTATTGCATGTTTAATTCATGAGAAAAATACAAAAAATACCATTTGTGGTTTTTTTTAAATATACCAAATGTTTGGAGGAGAATATTTTAAATACTAAAGGGATATTTAATTATCTGCTCAGACCATTGTCTTCAGCACATCTTTACTTTTAATTTGATACCTTGCAAGTGTGGTTTGGATACACAGTACTACTTTTTCAACGAATTTGGTCATTAATTAAGCTTAATAAAGACAGATTTGGGCTTTTTTTAAAAGTAAAGATAAATGTGAACTTTTTCTCAGACAGAATTGTTGACAATGATGAGAACTTCATTTCCTGTAAATTTGGTGTTAATAGCATGTAGTTTTTGCTGAAAATTACAAAAAGCAAAATGTTAATGTATTTCTTTTTACTTACTTACTTACTTACTTTTTGGCGTCCACTCCAACTTGGTTGAGTGATGCCATACTTTGCAAGATTTTGCGCCATTCGCTTCTGTCTTGAGCCTTTCTGCTTGTTTCTGATAAGGATGTCAGACGAAGTCTGTTGCAGTCTGACCAAATACCATCCATCCACCTCTTAGCTGGTCTACCTCTAGGCCTTTCTCCATTTACAGTTCCAACAATTGCAACTTTTGGGTATCTTTGAGGGTTCATACGCTGTACGTGTCCATAATACCAGAGTCTTTTGATGGAAATCTTCTCAATGATGGTTTGCTTGAGTCCCAATGTTTGTCTAATGGTGGTGTTTCTGACTTTGTCTAGCCTGGTTGTGCCTAGTATTTTTCTTAGGCAGGTCTTCTCAAACACAAGTAGCCTGTTCTCGTCATCTTTCTTTAGAGTCCATGTTTCAGAGCCGTATAACAGGATGGACATTATTAGAGTTGTATGCAGCTCCATTTTAGTTGGGCGTGAAATCTTCTTTGGAGTTAAATATGTCATTCAGGCTTTGCATGGCTCCAAGTGCCATACATATTCTGAGTTGGATGTCTTCAGTGCTGGATCCCTTTTCAGAGATTTTACCATCAAGGTATACAAAATGCTCTACTTGTTAGAGATCAGCGTTGTTTATGTTAACTTTAATATCAATGTCTCTCCGCCTCATAATTTGTACCTCTGTTTTGGCTATGTTAATTTTGAGGCCAAGATTTGTGCTGTACTGGTGGACCTTGTTCACTAGTGTTTGCAGATCTGTCTCGCTTTCATCTATAATGGCAATATCATTTGCGAAGCGGAGGTTTGACACCAGCTGTCTTTGGATGTGTGCTCCGATGGTTGTGTCGTGAGTGGCATATGACATTACCAACTCTAGTAGGATGTTGAATAGAAGTGGAAAATTATGCAGCTCTGACGAACGCCAACTTTGTCCTGGTAGCAAACCAGTCTGTAAGTTCTCCGTTTACTCTCACCGAGCTTAGTAATTTGCTGTAAAGAGCTTTTAGTAGGCGGATGATCTTGTCTAGGAATCCAAAGAATGATTGCTTTCCAGATGCCGTTTTGCCATACACTATCAAAAGCTTCTCAATGATGGTATGCTTGATATGCTAATTATATGCAAATAAGGTCAAACCTTTTTTCTTTCTATGACATTAAATCACCAAGCTATATTCTATAATATAATATTGTCTCCTTGTCTTACATATGTTACTTTTTGAATTAGAGCGTAATTTCGATAACAAGCACTTTTGTAACTTTTTTGATACTGGAACATTAAAACGTTCCGGTATCGCTCGATACTGGAACACAATTTGGTGTTTTTGTCGATACTGGCAAAGTACACCTTTTCCAATTATATTAGACTATTAGTAGACAAGAGATTAAGAGAATATTTTTGTTTCTTGTAAACAATAATTTTTTCACACACAGCTCTAGTTCTTGTCTATCATCAGTCATTAACGAAACCGCCTAACAAACTATTGTTTTAAACGTTTGACTTTAATTGCAGGACAACGTCTTTGGCTTTTTGGCTATAGCAGGGCGATTTGTAAATAGCTTTATATTTATGGGTATAAGTAAGACGCTTGGAGTATTGATGCCATCTTTTATTGAGCATTTCGACTCCACGGAAGGGACCATTGCAGTTATTTTTAGTTTATTTGCTGGGCTACCACACTGTGCAGGTAAGTATAACTTCATATTCAGACCCCTTTCCAAAAAAGAAGGGTAAGCAAATAAATCTCAAAAGGTCCCTATTGAAGTTCAAATGACGGTAATAGAGTCCACTTTTGCCTACTGTGGGATTCAGATGGTCTATCTTTTACAAGTGACATAATATATTGATCAATTATGTCTTAATTGTAATATTTCAAATCATAGTCGTGTAAACACGAGTTCACAATATAATTCTTAATATATTTCTTTACCATAAACTACCAGTAATGTTGTTAAGATTAAGCTAAGGATAGCCTCACGTTTCAATGACCAACTCAATTACCTGCACCTTCAAGTCGGAAGCAATGATATGAACCGATGAATATATCAATAATTGTTACTCTGTTGACTATCTTTAAGGTATTCTGACCACTCATCTGGTAAAATCATTTGGAGTAAGATCTGTGATGGCATTTGGAGGATTTTTTACTTTCATTGGTCTTCTAATAGCAGCACTATCATCCAGTTTAACAATTGCTGGGATTGGTTTCGCCATAGCAGGTATCGTCCACTCCCTCAGTCTTTTTAGCTTAATACCCATAAAATATAGCAGATTATGGGAACGAAACATTTATGAGGGGCGCTACCACGTTACCCAAGAGTAATTTGCTTGGACCCAACGCAAGTGACTAATGGGGCTATGTTTTCTGTCATAATTTGCACCATAGCTTCCTTCCAAATTGTTTCGCGGATCTTTAACAAGAGATTGGAAAAGTTATACCAAGTCAGATAAATACAAATAACCGTATGTAGTATAGGGTTTGGGGCAAAATCTTTTATATAGAAATTCAGACATAATATTAACACGTTGACTTATTCTAATAGATATTTAGATCAGGACAGTTCTAGAGAGTAAAGTACTCGGTATGTGGGTTACATTCAAGTACAGACAAACACAAAATGATAAAATGAGTAGAAACGATGGCCAATAAGATCAAAATCCCTGTGTACATTTAATAAAAACTAACTATGAATTACAACCTTTCAAATTTAGAGACAGGTTTCAGGGTACATTTGGTTTGGGGAGGGCGGCGGTGATAGGCCTGTGATCATGGGGCATAACCGACTGTTTTCTTAATGTACATTGAGTTTGTAATTTAATTGAGGGGAGGGGCGGGGCTTGGGATGGGAGCTTTCTGGCATGAAATTTGGTAAATGGGTAGACTGACAGCTCAGGGGAAGGTATGTACACTCTTAATTTTGCAACGGGTTAAAGCAATTGTATACACTTGCTTTAACTTCTAAAGTATTTGTATACAAATGTATTAACCAATTGTTTCTAAAATTGTGCTTGTAAACTATTAGTAGGCATAGCACACATAACATTCAAATGATTGAGACATGTACAAAATTGGATTCAAATGAAAGATTGCAATGAAAGATTTATTTTCCAAAAAGAATTATGACAATCGGTCAATGCATTCTTGTGGTAAGGTGTTTTGAGATACTCGGAAAATGGCCGAAAACCTGCCAAAAACAGTAACAATGCCCACAAATATAATTTATCAGGATTTAGAGAGCTCAATTTGTTAATAATGTAACATTCAAAACACCATTTACACATATTTCTTTAACAATTGAATATCTATATACCATGTTAAATTAAAAAATATGGGAAAATTATATTGCATTAAGCTAAAATAACCTAGTGAAATTGGTCATTTTGACCAGTTTTACTGACTGCAATCAAAAAAGTGACGAAGTCCAGCTAATTAATATGCGTAAATGTTATAAATCCAGATGTGAATGATGTATTGCAATCAAACTTGGTATTATGGCTAATTGTACGATACCCAATCTTTTAAACTATAATTTAGTTTCATAAGCTCATTAAATATGCAAATTAGCTAATTATCTATTCAAGTCATTGATATGCAAATGAGCAATGTCTGACAATTTTTTTCCCATCATAAGAGTGATCGGTAATAGATATATAACATGTATACCCAATTTGATTGACAAATATTGATGGATTTAGAAATTAAACAAGCTTTTCCATTTCTTAAATACCCATATTCAAATTCTCAGTCTTTTCCTCACAGGAGGCACTCAAAGGATGCAAAAACTGAGCATATAACTAAATTGATTGAAGTGTTTAGTACAATATCTCAGGTTAGGTTTATTTAAATCGGCCCAATATATTCAAGTTCAGAGCCAATTTCAAAAATTGGTAAAAACAGTCATAACTAAAAAACCTGATGATAAGTATTTATACCTGGATCAAGGTTATATAGTCCAAGGTCATGACTACCATATATGGCAAGCTCACTGCCCTACAATGAGTGCCTCTTGTGAGGATAATTAATTTTATATAGGGATGTTTTTCAAAGTGGAGCTGCATACATTATATGAAAAGATTGTTTTACATAAGGGCTTACAGACCACTCCTACATGTTACTCATTTTGCATGATTAATTAATCCAAATATTGTATGGCTGTCTTCATAACTTGGATTAGTGCATCCATGCACGCCAATTGAGGCAACAATACAAAACCACATTCCACATCGTGAATAACCATCCATTCAATAATGCAAAATGAGTAACAGGTAGAAGTGGATGTAGGGCTTTATGCAACACAGCTTTTCATATGTTGTTGTTCACTGGTGTAATGCTCCCAGTGGCAGACTCTGTGTGTGTGCATTGTGCTATGCCTACTATTAGTAACACCGTTTTATGTGGTTGTTACAAATATTTCATTATTCATAATGGATAAACCGTATAATTCCTAATGTCTACAAACTGTTCAACTGATTGTTTGTAAATATGCGTTAGTTAATACGCGCTTCATGTGTTAAAATACAATTGCATACTTTTTCACGCAACAGTGCATGACGGATAAAGCGTTTAAGGTTCTGCCTGTATTTGGACCGACTGTTTCAAATAACCATTTTGTTATCAAACGGTTCAACTGATTGTTTGTAAATATGCGTTAATTAACATACACTTAAGTGTTTAAATACAAATACCTAAGTTTCCTAAATATATAGGATAAAGTATACTAACACTTTAAAAAGGTCCACGCGTTGTATGTGTTTGTTTATTGGGGACTAATACGTGGGGTGTACGCCAACACCCCCCACATTGACCACAAAGAAGCACGGCGACGGCGAATCCCGACGGTTTTTTACCGTGTTGCCGGTGTGTTCTTAGGGGTCGTCCAAAATTATCGCCATTTTCACTTACGTACAGAGCGTACGTAACTTTTTACCCCTCCCCCCTCGAGTTACGTACGCAATAAATGGCGAAATTTTATTTTATTTTGTACTTTAAAAAAAAACACCCGCCTCTCAAGATCGCCATTTAAGTTACGTACGGTTGGGGTATATTTCGACCCCCTCCCCCCTCTTACGTACGCTTTATACGTTACTGAAAATGGCGAAAATTATGGACGACCCCTTACGATACTAGTATGTGATCAGGGGTCTTTCCGCACTGATTTTTTCGTGTTTTGTGACCGCCATCGTCTGGCTACCAATCCACTGATCGCACCCCTGTTTTGGTATTTCGGATCTTGGATAAAAGAGTTTTTGGGCACGGCGGAGTTAGCTAAAGTGAGCCCTCTTTAGGTTAGAGGGTGTTGTTCGATATAGTGACAGGGACGTGCAACGAAGTTACCGATTTATAAGAAGAACAAAAAATCAAGACGACCATTTAGTTCAACACCCCTGAGACATTGTAAAACTCATAATTTGCTTTTCAACTGAAATTTCTTCTATTCAAGACTCCAAATTCCAAATCTTTAAAAACGATGATTTTTAATTTGGAATGTTTGATCTAATTGACTACCGTATTTTAAAAATGGACACAAACAACGTAGGCCAATAGCATGACTATAATGTTTAATGTACGAGGAATTACTGTGGTTTGACATTTGAACAATGCATTTGACTGATTAATAGCAGTATCAAATAGGCGCGGCCTATTCCTCCGAATTACTCGCCAAATTACGAAGTGTTTTAAAACATTTCCACGAATCTGGCCATTATTATTAAAGGAAGGGTCCCGCAAGCACAACATTTAGCATTATTTGTTAGAAAAATAATTATCGAGCCGAAATTACGTTATTATATAGAACAAAACACCATACTAGTCACAAAAATGAATAAAAACTGCCATCACTCAACATACATTTTTTTAAATTCGCGGCGATCGAAAGTCCCGGTGTCGATGACGTCATGGGTATCGGTGCTCAAATTTGCGCATGTGCATTGTGTAACTATGACATCATCGACACTGGGACTTTCGATCGCCGCGAATTTTAAAAAGTGCATGTTGAGAGATTGCGGTTTTTATTTGTTTTTGTCATAAGTGTGGTGTTTTGTTCTATTTAATTACAAAAGTTGGGCTCGATAGTTATTTTTCTAACATATGATGCACACTTTTATGCTTGCGGGACACCTCCTTTAAAATGAACTTTTAAACTGATGTCCATGGATAAATGCGCGCGAAAATGGGTTATTTGTGGCAAAAATGCTTTGAAATTGGATAGAAATTAACTGAAATCTCTTTAATGTCTCCGAATGAATGCAATTCTTCCGAATGTCTATTCAAAGTGCCAACCACTTCCTTCCCCATTGGACACACCACTGATCGTACAAAACAGAGAAAAAACGAAAACAACATCAACTTATTATTTTGAGTGTATTATTCCGTTTCCGTCGTACAAAATCTCTCTCTGGATTTGACCGCATCAGAGCAAAATTAAAACAAGTATCAATCATCATTAGATATAAACATGTTTTTAGGATTCAGAGCTACAGTTATGACAAATTTTATGTGACTGAAATTTACCTTAGCGAAGTTATGAGGGAAGAGGTAGTGAACCGAATTTATTAACCCCGGTGTTTCATTTTGTTTCCAGGTATTGCAAACGGATTATGCTTAATCGCCGGGATAATGCCTATTACGTGGTATTTTCCAAATCAATTTGCCGTAATGAACGGCATCACATTGACAGGAGGGGCCATTGGCATGATGGTCCTACCGCCTGCAACCGAGAAGCTACTGCATTGGTACGGATTCCGAGGTACTATGTTTTTACTTGCCTCCCTAAGTGCTAACTGTATTCCAGCAGCTTTCGCGATCAAAAAACCTAAGTGGCTAAAAACAGACGACCAAACATACGATATAATTCCATCCTCAATGTCCGAGGACAAATCGCAACATTCTTCCTGTTTTGACTCTGTACGTTCCTTCGCAAATCATATAATTAATTACACAGACTTCCGTGTATATATAGCGTATCCACAACTTCTTGAACTCCAGTTAGCATTTATGATATCAGGAGTAGGATTATTGTCATGGGCTATATTTCTAGTCCCTGATGCCATTGAAAAAGGTATCGATTTATTTGACGCATCGTTGTTATCAACCGTTGGTGGTGTAGGACACATTTTCGGCAGAGTTTTACAAGGACCTATTGTAGATTGTAACGTCATTAAAGAGACCCATCTGTTCTGCATGGCATCTTTACTTTGTAGTATTAGCTTTCTCGTGAATCATTGGCTGGATGTATACTCTTTCATGGCCATATCAGCATTTAATGTTGGCTTTGCAACAGGACTACAATATGTACTTTGTCTTTCGATGACCAAGACGACTGTTGGTCGAAAGGATTTGCTTTTATCGGCGATGGGATGGACTCATTTATTCGTAGGCATTGGCAAACTAGTTGGCGGACCGCTTACTGGTAGGTAGACAATCTTACGATAAATACACATTCGTTGTACCACGCTTTTCAAGAAAATTTAAATAATCACGTTCAAAGCGCTAAGTATAGTACAGCGTGTCCCCAACAAATTGGGTCTAAAACTGGAGAGCTTATAACTGAAGAAGTAGGCAACATATCTGTTTCATATTTTGGAATGTACAAGTAAACTTAACTGACCTTTATTGGTGAAATGCAAAGCTTTGAATAGAATGTGGTCAGAACCCGTTTTTACCGATTTTTAGCAATGAACTATCCATGCGCTGCATTTGGAGTTTATTCTCCGAAATAACTCTGGGCCGTATTCTCGTACTAAACTTATCTAACTAAACTTGTGTCTAAATTAAACGCAGGTTTATCTTTTGATGAACGACGTCCATATCAAAACCAGATTTTAAACTCCGCAAATATCGTCCCCAGAGTAGTCTTGCGCTCACTGTATCATAGGTATTCAATTTATTGTGGCCCAAATGGGTTACTAATAGATATCAACCAAATTTCTCGAATGCGCGCGTATCTTTAAGACTACACGATCATCACGCTTGCTTGCACCGGGTACTCGCGTACCAGACAATCTTCAGTGAGTTAGACGCGTGTTTAAAATTTAACGAATTTTCGAGAAATTATGTGTTTAAAGTCGAAACCGCGTTTACATACGTACGAGAATACGGCGCTTTATGTTTGGTCAAATTAAGTTCCCATACAATTCTGTTTACATTTAGCTGTCGGTTTCTTATTTGAATATTAAACAATAATAACATCATAGCAATGAACGTTCTTTTGTAAATAATAAACTCGTTTTATTACAATAACTATTTTCAATTCTGCTCGTAATCGGAGAAATTGTAACAGCTTCTAACATATTATATAAATTAAACTCTTTCTTTCTCCAAATAGAAATTTGACAATATGAAAAAAATATTTAAAAATTAACAATACATTAAAAACACTTTGTTCTGGAATTTTCTTCGGAAGTAATGAAATGAAAATATAATTACTCTTTTTATCATCAAATGTGTTGAATAACTGTATTTTTATAAAGGTATTTTCAATTGGGTTAAAGGGACACTAAGAGATGTGTTGGAGGCAGCGCCCTCAATTATGATAAAAACTGAGATTAGTTTATTTTTATAATTGTATTACATGTATGAACTTACACCTATTAAGAATTAAGAAAAATCAGCTCTCTTTGTACAAGAAAACGTCGATTCAACGGGACCAGCATTTTACGTCCGACAGTATCCCCCTGCAGTACGCGTGATACATAACGCGAACCATATTTGCATAGAGGGCGTTTTTCAATAAATAGCGATGATATTGTTTTAATCTAGTTTTGCTGTGTTTTTTGTTAGTAGAAACAACAATAATGGCGATTTTTAATGTTCATCTTGAATTCTGAAGTAAATTTTTAACCATTTAAACTTTTCAACACCACTTAATGTCCCTTAAATTTGCAGGGATTTTGGATCAATATTCAGCATTGAATAGAAATACCTATTGCAGAATTCTAAATGTAACCAGATGGATTTGAAATAAACTTATTTTGACCAAACATAACAGCCCGTAATCTCAAACGTATTCAAACATGGATTTAAGCTAAACGCACGTTTTACATTGGCTTGAAACACATCGTTTAACTAAAAGCAATTCTCGAGAATGTGTTTAACTTAAGCATGCGTGTAACTAACTTTAAACATGGAAATAGGGGTAGTTTAAGGCTGGCTCACGCAGTAGCGGTAGATAACCAACGGAGGGCGACGGACGTGAAAATCACAAAATATTGGCGGCAAAACGACGGCAAAAGGGGAAAAAGCTAGATTCGCTGACGGGTGGGAACGACCTTCAGCGACAACACGACGGCAAGGCACGAATGGCTGCGACAGGGAACGGAGTCTAGCGACCAAAATCGGACGCTGTCTGAGCGGCGAGTGACGATGTCTCGACGGAGCCCGGCAACAAGGAACGAGGTCAGACTGGCATCGGATTGGCTGGCGGCAAGGAACGGCTGCTGACGGTGGGTTGCGGCGACGATGACGATGTGTGTGGGCGGGTCATATAAATAGTCGAGTTTGGCGTTCCCACTCTTCACAACGTTCTGGTCATCCACTCAGACATACGCTGTGCTGGGCTGGAGAAGAAACTACTAACTAAAAGTTTAAAAATCATGGACCATCGTTACATCGTTCCTTGTTGCCGGGCTCCGTCGAAACATCGTCACTCGCCGCTCAGACAACGTCCGATTTTGGTCGCTAGACTCCGTTCCCTGCCGTAGCCATTCGTCCCTTGCCGTCGTGTTGTCGCTGAAGGTCGTTCCCACTCGTCAGCGAATCTAGCTTTTCCCCTTTTACCGTCGTTTTGCCGCCAACATTTTGTGATTTTCACTTCGTTGGTTATCTACCGCTACTATGTGAGCCAGCCTTTGACTGTATGCATTGAATTAATACTCAACCGTGCTGGATGGAAGCTGTCGTGAAGATTGTGTAGTCTTACAAATGTACGTGCATTTGAGGAATTCGGTCGATATCTATTGTAACCCATTGGGGCCACAATAAATTGAATACCTGTGTACAGTGAACGCACGATCACTCTGGGGACGAGATTCGCAGTTAAATCTCAATCTAAAACGGGTTTTGTTAAACCCGTTGTTTAAAAGATAAACTCGCGTTTAATTTAGACACATGTTTATTTAGGCACGATTTTAAACTAAAACCGCGTTTAGTACGAGAATACGACCCAAAGTTATTTCTGAGAATAAACCCCATGCAGGGAAAACTTGCACACAACGCACATACATGTATGCAACGCATGGGTGCTATTGCTAAAATTGGTAAAAACAGGTTTTAACCATGCCCAATAGAGATGAATTTGTATAATGCATTACATAACAGATTCGCAAACATTTAAAGATAACTTCTCTGATTCGTTGTTGCTTACCTCACAGGATATTTACGTGACGCAACGGGACGATATTTTGCCTCATTTCTTACACTTGGAACGCTAGAACTGGTTTCTATTATGCCATTACTTCGTACGGACTTAAACGATTTAGTCTGCGCATCATAATTTTGTTGTTGTTGAGACAAACAATTGGAATAAATAACATATGGGAGAGTACATATCAAATTAAGTGTAAGAAGAGAGCGGAAGTTGGTTGGATTTTGTTGACGATACAGTACCTAGAAGGTCATACCTAAAACAGCCCGTTGAGTATAGAAGCGAATAATTATCCGCTTTGCATGGGGTTCTCACACCCTTTTACAAGTCTAAACACCTATTTATAATTGTATACATTGTTAATTTTGAAAACAGAGGTAATCAAATGGGTCGCAGCTTAATGTGTCTAGAATAGTAGCAAAGTAATGCTCTACAAAATGTGTTCAATCAGTTCCAAATTGGCAAGATATATGCGTTTTTATCTCACCGCGCGCAAAAGTATTCCAAGTGCACGCGCGATTTAGGCTATACGCCACGCGATTTTGGCAGAAGCGTCGCGCCTACTCTCTCCTGTAATATGTCGCTGCTGTTAAGTGCTCAGCATACTCCACTACGCTCGAACTCTTTGCGCCCTAACACATGCGTAGTAGCTCCGTCACAACAAAATGACGCAGTCTGATTGGACAACGGTGGTCAACGCTTTCGCTCAACGGCCGAGTGTTGAGAAGTATGCTGAGTCCTTTAGGAGGGTCGCCAATTTGGAGCTGATCAAAGTATAACAACGTAACGTTTATATAGGCACACAAATCTATAAGAATGAAAATCGAATGAGTAACCTGATTAGATATCTAATTTTTCCAAAGATATTCAGAAAAATTGGTGATAGCTAATATACCGGGTGGTTCAATAAAAAGTTGACCCAAATTCAAAATAATTTTTCAACCACATTTAAAGTTTCAGAGAATTTGTGTTAACATAGTCTTAATCAGCATTAAGTTTTGAAATTATCCTGAAAAGATTGTACGTTTAGCTTGTTTGGTTCTTCAGATATGGTTCATTACAGCGTCATTTAGTTGTTGACATGAACAAAACATCATGCTCTAGTTTCAGAATTGAAAAGCCCGCCCTGACAAAGTATCCCAATCTCTATGCTTACGTGCCATTCACATTCAACAAAGAAACGTAGGTACGTAAGTAGGTAATGTCAAGCATGTAAAAACAATTAGTATTCGGTTATTGTGCAAGATGCAATGTAAGTACTTTTGTCCAACAATGATCAACAGAGTATTAACAATGACACCGATGGACTCGAACCCCCACCCCTTCCCACATCTCGCTAAGCGCCGTAAATCTTCCAAAATTGATAAAGATGTCACAAATTCTTGACAAATTTCAAGATTGCGCGCGTGCAATATGCACACCGTATAGTATCGATTGGGACGTTAAAGCATGAGATGTACACGCGGGCTTTTTGAACTCACTCGGCATGCATGCAGTCGAGTGTGCATACCTTGTAATTTGTAAGCTGTCATTTGTCTGGTTATAGCAAAGTAAACATACCACACGTACAGAATGTAAAAGGGACTTGTTGGGCTGGTATCGCAATATTTATACTGTTTCACTCCATGAAGTGGTAATTTATTTTAAGATATAAGTGTATGAATTGTGATCACTAGTATAAATAAATTAATCGGTTTACTCAATCCAATCGGTACACGACAGCCAATCTCTCTGACATTCTACCTAACATGTATTGTCAATGAGTGATGTGAATGAAGTATTTCATTGCGTGTCTGTGAGATTAGCTCCTCATCCTCCTCTCCAGCACTCCTGTTTACTCCTAATCGGTACACAACAGCCCGATCTCTCTGACATTCCACCTAGTATTATATTGATTATCAATAAGTGAAGTGAATGAAGTATTTCATAGCGTGTCTATGAGATTGGATCCTCATCCTCGGCTTCCTCCTCATCCTCCTCCTCCTTCTCCACCAGCACCCGTCGATCAAATAATTGCTCCCAATTAAAACTGATTTTTGTTTGTTTGTTTGTTGTTGGATGGTATGGAAAAACACTTATTGTGCTTTGAAATGACACCAAATTGGTTATTTTATGACGAGAAATATAGAAACGGTGATATCATAAACATCATTAACAGTGTAAAAATATCACAACTCCTCAAAATATGGGGTTCCCATTCGTGGCACACGACCAAGAGCATTTTTCCATATCGCGCGTAAGACCTATTATTCATCGATTGGTTACCGAAGTATGTACCGGTTAAAATCCATTGAAAGGATTGTAAGGATTTAACGTTTGGTCGTAGTATGTAAATTGTTGGATTTCCTTTAAATCCACCGTGTTGTAAATTGAAATACTTATGCTACAGAATATTGTAAATAACATACTGTCAGGTAAATAATCATGATTAGCTTTCTTCACATTTTGTAATGTATGTATTACAACAATGAAAAGAAATCTGCCTTTTCAGGCCACTTCAGGCAGCGATTTCTGTTAACCTATATAATCATTATAAGTGATCCATATGTTGGGATAACCTTTTCCGTAATTCATTTGTCTGTGTGACGAAACGGTCTCGAGTTTCTCAAAAACGCTTTATATAACTTATCTACAGATAAGGTGATCATGATTACCTTTATAAACCTTTATAAAATAAGCGCGCGCATGTATTTGTCATTTAGCCATGTATTACAACAGCGAAAATGAAATCTGCTTTTTTAAGGCAATTCTATGCCGAGAATTCTTTCATTTTTCTCTGTCCCCTCCCTTTTCTTCACATGGATACGCAAAAGGAATCTATAGGTTTGGATTACTTTGTTTATCAGATATACGACTGTGTGACGACCGGTCGGGCTAGAGTTGCTAGCTATACTTTTGCTACGTAACGTAGTGAATATAAGACTGCACAGACGCACACGACCATTGCAGATGTGTACTTATTGTTGATATATATGCGCATAGACAATAGGGTTTAACTTAAAGGGTTATTTTCAAAAAGAAGCTCAAGACTCAAATCTTCAATCATGTGTAATGGTATTTTTGTCCATTTTTATTATTGCCTTGTGCAATATTGTATTTGTGACTTTTAACTTGTAGCTTATACAATTTTAATAATTATGTATTCTTTATCATATTGTAGTTATTTAAGATTTATTCTGTATATTAAATTAGTGTTGTTTTACTAGTTTTTAAGGAATGCATCTTTGTATATTGCTGTGTTTTTACCATTATGTACAGCGCTCTGAAACTTTATTGTTGTAGGCGCTTTATAAATGTAATGTATTATTATTATTATTATTAAAGGTTTTACACCAACAAGCAATATATATTACGACAGGGGAAACAAAGTTGATTTTCAGGAGATGAATGTTATTTGGCCTTGGTGCATATTAGACACGGAAACATATAAATAACGCGTAGTGAAACAAAAGATACAGTTACTATACAAATCAGGTGTAGTAAATAAAAGTGATCCTAGCCTAAAATAATGTTTACAAATGTTGAAATTGGTAGGGTGTAGAACAACCACGGCAAAGCGATCTATACTTTGAAATAATATATTCCGAACATTCATATTGTCCAACTTTGATGATATTTTGGGGGATGAATCGATAGCTTTTAGTTATTAAATATTAAGTATGGATACAGTTATTGGGAAAGTGATGGTTCAAGTAGACACCAGATGGCTCGTGACGTCTTTAACCAAATAAAGCAATTAAAGGAGGGTTTTTTTTAAATATTAAATTGAAATCAAAATACTTCTGCATCTATTACTTTGTCTGAAGAAGAGTGGACTGAGATCAGTATGCTTTCATTTCGCAGTAAATACTCCTAGATATCTTTTACAATTCGGTGTATTTGGATTGTTCTAAAGGAAGAATAATGTTTAATCAAAGCGATCGTTGACTATTTCAATCTCTGAGGCGGATGCGAATACCTCTTTACTGGATTTAAGATGAAACGAGTTTACGAAGACCCCGTTTTGAGTTCATTACAGACAGTGGGATACTCTTATTAAGAGTGTCAGTGATGGCAAATGATGACAAAGATACGTTTTGAAACAAAAGTGTACATTTCTTATGAACTTTTAATTTGCACTTAATGACGATAACGTTCATTACCCAATATTCAAATAAACACGACTAAAATGCGATCTAAACATTTTTTAGTATAGGTATCCATTTATTTTATTTCAAAAGTTCAAAAGTTTACCATTTTGTTTATTTTTAGAGAAGACATAATATCTGAAACAGTCAACAGATTCATTTTATGATAGTGTAAACTAAGCATACATAATTAGTAACATTGATACAGGACCTGTCCCTTAGGAAATTTTGATAATAATTATTACATACTAGTATCAACATTCCATAAATATATAATTTCAACATTTTAGACCTCATAATAAAGACTCGAAATGGTAATTGTTGACGCTCTTTCTCCTAAAGGATTGATAAAGTTGACACTTCGATCAAAAAGCTGATTCAAAAGTTGTCTGAGATTTTGAGGCTAATATTTATCCTCCGGGCACAAATGGAATACCTACTTGCCCACCGCTCGCGGATACCTAGTTATGATGCACAAACGCACAATTTAACCAATAAATATAAGCAAAGACATGGATTCTTTTTTGCGCATGGGCAAATACTAGCCTTGCAGTTCTCGCTAATTTGGAACAGATTAAAGTATAGATACAAGTTTAATTCATATCAACAGTGTGCATGTTTTGTATCAATGGTTTGGAGTTGAAGATGCATTTTGACTTATTGAACAAGGAAAACTGATGCATAGAATTGGGGTTATTATTACAACAGTGAAGTCCCACGTGATGCATGATTGTGCTGTACATGTACAGTCTATATATAAATGGGTGTTTTAAGGAGAATATATTCCAAGAATATCGGTCTGTATTGGTTTTTAAAATTGTTACCGTTAACCATGATATTATGGAGATAATGAGTTACGTTGTATAGACTAGCTAATATGATTCTAAATGTCTATCTTGTGCTGTATAATATTTCAGATTTTGAACAGTTTGCTTAGACATTATTACAAATGATGTTATAAATTTTCATAACAAATTATTCATAATATTACAAAAGGGCAAGCTTAACAATAATAATATCGATAGTCAAGAATGTGTAACTGTAATTATATCATCTTTAATTTTTAATTTTAGTTAAAAAAAACGACATTGCCTTATAATTATTTTAGTAGATCAAATATCAAATACATTTATAGTAATAGAAATATACATCAATATGTTTATTCATAGTGCATTTAACAGATTATAATAATACGAGAGTTGCTATGCGTTTTAAAGGGCATCATAACAAATTCGCACTAGTGATATGATTCTGTAACTAAACTTGAAGCTTATTTTAGGCGTGTTTTACATAGTACAATATAACGATCAAATGGTGGAACGTATGATACACAAGTTTGCTCAATCTTATGTTTCGTGACTGAAATAAATTGTTGATTTAATAATGACTAATGGAAAGAATAAAAAAATTATATCCGATCTAACACAATTGCATTGATAAGGAGTTATATTGTTAATACCCAGTATTGCAAATTTTAACATTCACTCCCAATTCCCAATTCGAAATATAATTTCTTGTATTAGTACACATTACATGTGTTTTACTCCATGTTTTAAAAGTCTGATTGTAAAGTTGGGAGACATTTTTGCTTGAGCTTTGTTTTCGATACAAAGGTTCTCATTTTTACCTTGCAATCATTGTCAACCAAAATATGCGGTTTAAAAAGTATAGGATACATATATATCAAATATGTACATGTAGATAAGTCGATAATTATACAATTTAACAAGTTATGATGACACACACTATTTTACCCAAAGAGCTATGCCATTAATTCCCTAATGAAGATAGATTCTATTACTAACGATAATAGGTCAATAAATGGGTATGTTGTTTCGAGATGAATTGGAAAATCAATGCATGCGCACTGATATGATGTCAATGTGTGAATAATGGCACGACCCGGTAGGGGAGTGATATTGTGAGTATATCAACATTTGCGCAGGTGCACTGATTCTTCTAATAATTCGAAAAACAAAACATACGCATGTATTGACCTAATTCATGCACGGCGATAAAATTACGAATATAAAACACTATAACAAGTTTTATATCTCCCGCAGTAAAAATGGGCGAACCCGTGTTGCGTGAACAACGAATCAAAACAAATAACGTACTGCTCGTATTTACGGCGCGCACGCGGAGTGCCATTAGACTCTTTCAATGCACTCCGCGTATTTTCCTGCTTGCTTTCTGATTGGTACGTGACTATACGTGTATTGATTTAGTCTATACATTGTAATTACAAAGTTTTATACATAACATATATCGATATAATATTTGAATAAATGGTTATTTGATATTAGTTTAGTGAAGGCATGAATCAAATTTATGACTGTTCATGCTTTTGATTTATGAAAGATATGAGCAAGTCATAATTAGAAAAATAATAGAACATTATAGATTAAGATAAATATTTTGAAAAAGCTCAAACACATAACACAAATTTACTAGAGACAATTCCAATATCCTTCTAAATGTTAAATGAACCATTTCAATAGACTTATTTCGCGATTCATACAACTTTGGGGCAATTAAAACATTTCAATGGCCAATTGTGACGCAAACATTGCTATTATTCCTCAAGTAGGATAACAAAAATGGCAAATTAACACAAATGAATAAGATGAAACAAATTGCATTAAACAAAATAGTTTACAATCCACAGATGAATATTTAATATTCATTTCAGAATGAGATCAAACTATCCATAAATTGTGTAACAAACTATGTAGTACATTCTTGCATAAATAATAAGAGTGCATGTTAATATTTTTTTGCTAATGAAACTTAAACATTTGATACATCTGCCTCCCTACTTAAACGTGTAAATCCCTTATATTTCAATGGATTTACCTCAAATTTCAAGATGTCCTCATTACTAGCTGAGCTATACATAAAGCTTGATCGTCTTGGTCTAGAGATTTTAACAAGGATTAAAACATCATGTACGACCTGGTAAACAACCCCTTTAAATGTACACATTATCAAACAACTTGTTGTTTATAATAATTGTTTGTTGTCTCCATTTAAGATATTATGTATTTGCATATCAGTTTCACACACTTTTCACTCGCAATGATTGATAAAATTCATCAAAAACTTCTTTGGGTAGAATAACTTTATTTTCCGAATTATGTGGATCCTCAAATGGCATGTACACACGTTCGCAATTACTGCGCCTCTGTAAAGACACGTACAATGGATCAGTACCGTCGTTTGGTGAAACGGTTCCTTGTTGAGCATCCCGTATCATGCTGTTGATGTGATGGTACTTACAGCATAAAATAATTGTTGATGTAAAAAATACAATAATTAAGAGGCTTGCAGCGAATGTAGCTATGGTAAGGTATAATTGTAAAGCATTGTTTTCAGCAGGGCACGTTTCATTACATTCACTGGGTTGATTTTCTGCCTTGATTTGGGTGGCTTCTATAACGTCACCGTTTGGAAAAATGTGAGGAATTATGTTAATGGAATCACTCAGTGAATTTGATTTCACTGTTATTGGTCCGGCATGGCAAGTTCTTTCGCGATCAGGAATACCTGGAAATGTCATAGTACAAACAAACACGGCGTGTTGAAGTGAATCATCTACAACGATTTCGGCGTTAGAATATACCATATTTTCTTCGGTAGTATTACGAGTCACAAGAGGAACGTCTGACATGATGTATCTCCACCTCAATTCTACCAAAGGAACAGTCTTCTCTGAAGCACACTTTAGAGTCAAAGTATCTCGATTACTTAGATGTATCAGAGATACGGGTTGACTCGTGCATATCGGGTAAATTGAATCTGGATACGAAAGTACCTTAACTACTATCGAATCTCTGATGTCGTCTGTTTCAACTATCGAAAGCACTTTACATGTATATTCACCACGGTCTTCTTCAGTGATATCTAGCATGGTCATAAAATAGATAGCAGATCCATCTGCCGCTGTCCGTATTGCAAGAAATACACGGCTGTGTACTGACGATTGCAAGTAATTATTCCCCATTGTTATTATCTCGGCACGGCTGTTCACTGTCCGTAGAATATTAACCATGTAGTTATCCTGCATATCCCATATCTGGCACTTGATAGCCAGAATACTACCAACCGTAACTGGATTTATCGTTGCGGTCATTTGGACTCTAGTGTCCGCCATTTCGGTAAAAACTGGTAAAAGGAGAATGAAGAGATACAAAGCAATCATTGCTGCCGCCATGAATACACGAGTCATTTACAAAACGCTACCCATGCACTATTATACACTATACACTCCGCTTACAACGGTTGATGCCACAATTCAAAATCCTTTATCACCAAACATTCCCAAATGTGTTTTAGCAATTCTTCATTCACACTTATCGTCTGAAAATCATACTGTGCATTAGTATGCTCTTAAATGATGAGATCGAACAAAATACATGACAAATGTTTTCTCCTTTGTCTCAAAGGTGAAATATCGCTATCAAACTGCCGATACGTTGACTGTGCACTAAAATGGCGCCTAATGAGATGCAACCGACATCCTAAGATAATCAGCATATCGAATTTTGCAGTCATCAGTAATAATATTAATATTTTATTCCAATCAGGATTTTCAAAAGAGGGCGGTATTCATTAAAACAAGCTAGGGGTGTACTATTCTATATTTCCTGAACTTATATATGGATACAATGTTTCGTCTTTCAAATAGAGGAGATGTTATGATCTACAGCTAACACTCTCAATATGATTACATCCAATAGCTATGTTATAGTCAGATTTTACAAATTGAGAAAGGATTGGCTATCAATAAGACAAAGAAACAAATGTAAACACTTAATGGCGAATGCCACTCTATGAGTTACATCATATTATACATATATTAAACATTACACGCATCTTAATCATATTATACATAAATTAAACATCCACGCACCTTAATCATATTATACATAAATTAAAAATATTACACGCAACTTAATTAATATCGAACATTTTGAACTCAACACACAATGTTATAAACTATTGTGCATGTAATTGTTTTGCAATGGAAATGTTAAACTTCATTTATAATAATCTCCACATTTTTCACATTCGTTTTCAACAGTGATTAACTTTTACTTTAGTTGTATTTGTTTGTGTTTATCTCATTCCAATTTTTTTTAGCCAGATCTCATTATTCGGATATAGAGATTAAAGATTGGGGCATATCTGAATTGGAGTAAAATACAGTATGTAACGGGTAGACACAAAATTATTTTATACATGCAGGTGTGGTTACATGCCTAGTTTGTCACAGTGATTTGATCTCGAAAATTATTTTTGGATATTAGTAATTGAGCCTTCAAAATATAGACTCAACATCAAAATCAAAACGCATATGTCTGTGCATTGTTTAAGGGGTAGCTTTATTTCAGTAAATTGATTAATTATACTCATGTCGATGTTGTTTTACTGACATAATTGCAAAACATATTTAATATTGCCACTTATAAATAAACACCGATATATTTGACACTGCTTCAGTATACACTGTACTTTAACATGTGCGTCTAAACATTTACATAATAAGCTTTACACACTTTTCAGTCTTAACGATTGATAAAATTCGTCAAAAACCTCCTTAGGTAGAATAACTTTATTTTCCGAGTTATGTTGATCTTCGAAAGGCATGTAAACACGTTCACAATTACTCCGCCTCTGTAATGATACATACACTGGATCAGTAACTTCGTTAGGTGAAACGATTACTTGGTGAGCGTCAGCTATCATTCTGTTGATGCGCTGATATTTACAGCATAGAATAATTGTCGATGTTAAAAATATAACCATCAAGAGGCTTGCTGCGAATATAGCTATGGTGAGATAGAATTGTAGAACATTTTGTTCAGGAGGGCATGTTTCTTTACACTTATCGTGTCGATTTTCTGTGTTGATTCGGGTGTCAACTATATTATCGCCGTTAAGAACAGTTTCAGGAATTATGTTATTATAATCGCCTGCTAACGTTGGTTTTAACATTATCGGTCCGACGTGGCAAGTTCTTTGGCGATCAGGAATACCTGTAATCGTCATAGTACAAACAAAAACAGCACGATGAAGTGAAGCATCAATTACGAGTTCAGCGGTAGAATATACGATATTTCCCTCGCTGGTATTACGAGTTTTAATAAAAACGTCTGATGTGCTTTGCCTCCATGTTAATTCAACTGTAGGAACAGACATTTCAGAAGAACACGTTAATGTCAATGTATCTTGTAGATTTAGATGCATTAGAGGTATGGGTAGACTGGTGCATGCCGGGTAAATTGAATCCGGATATGAATGAATCTCAACAGCTATAGAATCCTCAATTTCGTTTGTATCAACTAACGAAAACACTTTACATGTATATTCACCTCCATCTTGTTCTGTGATATCCAGAATGGTCACAAAGTAGATATCAGATCCATCTGGCGCTGTCCTTAGTGCAAGAAAAACACGGCTGTGTACTGTCGATTGCATGTAGTTATTACCCATTGTTATTGGTTCGGCACGGCCATTCAATTTACGTAAAATATTCACCATGTAATTATCCTGCATATTCCAAATCTGACACTGAATTGCAAGAATACTACCAACGGTAAACGAATTGATTGGTGTGGTAACTTCTACTTCTACTCTCGGGTCCGCCATTTCGGTAAAAGCCGGTAAAAGAAGAATAAATGAAAATGGAGCAATCAGTATTGACGCCATGAGTATACGTAAACGATGCTGCGTAACATGAAATACACACTCAGCATAGATACGGTTTTATGCACTAAACGATATTCTAAATCCATAGGAAGATTCACGAAATGCCAACCACTGGACTTCATACACAACGAATTCTGTATTGTAAACCAATGTCTTCATAAGATAATGTTGCAATCAAACGCACGACGAATATGATATCCTTTGTCTTAAAGGTCAACCAAAATGGTGATTCAAGTATATTTTATTCAATGGGGTATGTTTAGAAGAATATTATGCAAAAAGAATTTCTTTAAAATATTGTCCAGGGAAAAATATATACAAGAAATCAATCATAATTTCCAGTGTTTCTTTTTTAGTGTGGGATGAACTGTATACGGATGACGCGTTACTACGTAACAGGTGTTACTCCCAACTCGGTATCGGTCCAGGTCTCGATCGATAAGTCTGCACAAACAAAAGTCATGAGTGGATGCTTACGATATCGACCTATTGAGTGTGCGAGCCTGGGTAACACTCATGACGTATACAGGGTAGTAACCTGCCATCGTCAATATTTATGATACAAATTATTTATGCTTAGAAACTCTATATTTTGTTTTCGGTGCAATATTAAAGGGTAATTCTTTTTGCATTTTGTTTTTTACAATATCCTCCATCGAGAACAAAAAACTTGAATCACCATTTTGGTTGACCTTTAAAGGTGAAACATCGCTATGCTGTTGTTGCGGGATGGTACGATAAAATGGCGCTTAATGAGATGCAACCGACATCCTAAGATAATTATCATGCTGAATTAAGCAGTCATCAGTGATGGCAAATACATTATTATAATTAGTAATCTCAAAAGAGGGCGGTATACAAAAGCAATGAATGAAATGTATTCCTCAGTATATTCCCTGTTAGGCACCGGACAATAATTCAATCTTAAAATATTTGCATGTGTGTCTTCCTTGGAGTTGGATACATTCAACACAGTTAACGTTACATAATACAAGATGATGTACGGATATAGATATTTATATTGTGTACATTATTTATAGGCTTTATTTGTTTGTTTATGTAACAACAATCCTTGATGGTAATGTCAATGAATAACCACAATTGTTTGTTTCAATAAGATACTCATTTAGGCCTACATACCATTAAGCAAATGTAATTTTCATAAGAGTTTGGTAAGAATACCACGTTACGAGAAACTAACTTCTTATAACATGAATAAAATAAATCCAACGCGCGCGTACTATTGTACCTCGCTTATTTGATATTATCTAACATTTTAAATCCACACCCTAATAATTGATTACGTTTCAAGTGATCATGCAATGCATACAATGTTTTGGCTAGGTATATATTAATTATTAGCCACATTAATTTTCAACGAGTGTTTTTTTATTTTAAAAAGATGTTACATATTTATACACACAATATAAGCAGGAGACCATTACATGATTAGTGCATACAAAGGTTGGATAATGAATTGAAATCTCACCCACAAAAGTTATCTTGAAAGGTATTTTTGAAAGATTAAAATTCATGTCTCACACATTAAACAACTCAATGGTGAGCTCTATACACTTTTCAGTCTCAACGATTGATAAAATTCATCAAAAACCTCTTTTGGTAGAATAACCTTGTTTTCCGTATTATGTGGATCATCAACATGATCAAATGGCATGTACACACGTTCACAATTACTCCTTCTCTGTAAAGACACATACACTGGATCAGTACCTTCGTATTGTGCCATGGTTTCTTGTTGAGCATCCCTTATCATGCTGTTGATATGATGGTACTTACAACAAAAAATAATTGTTAATGTTAAGAATATAACCATTAAAAGGCTTGCAGCGAATGTAGCTATGGTAAGGTAAAATTGTAAAGTATTGTTTTCAGCAGGGCACGTTTCGTCACAGTCACCCGGTAGATCATCGGCCTTGATTGGTGTGTCTATTATATCGTCACTGTTAATATCATCTTGATGATTCATTACATCGGGTCCTCCTGCTAAATGTGGTATGACCGTTATCGGTCCTACCTGACAAGATCTTTGGCGATCAGGAAAACTGGCACTTGTCATTGTGCAAATAAACACTGCACGTTGATGAGAAGTATCTACCTCTAGTTGAGCTGTCGAATATACAGTAGTTTTTTCTACATTATTATGACTTTCAAGAGAAACATCTGCATTCATTTTCTTCCATGTCAAATCAACCATCGGAACCGTTCTTTCAGAAGCACACGTTAGGGATAACGTATCCCCTTCGTCTATATGTATCGGCGATACAGGTAGACTGGTACACAGGGGATAGGTCGAATCCGGAAATGAATTTATTTCCATTTCAATTGAATCTTTAACATAGTCTGTGTCAACTATCGATACCACTTTACATGTATATTCACCTCCATCTTGTTCTGTAATATCCAACATGGTCACAAAGTAGATAGCAGATCCATCTGGCGCTGTCCGTATTGAAAGAAAAACACGGTTGTACACAGGAGATGGCATGTAGCTATTACCAATCGTTATTACTTGTGGGCGGCCATTTACAACCCGTAAGATGTTAACCAGATAATCATTCTGTATATTCCAAATCTGGCACTGCATTACTAGAATACCACCGATTGCTACTGGATTGATCAGTGTTGTCACTTCCACTCTAGTGTCCGTCATTTCTGCCAAAGCCGGTAACAGAAATATGAACCAGAATATTGTGATCATTATTGATGCCGCCATGAATATACGTAGAATTGACTACTGGTAATCTAATGCACTATGCACTCTGATTGCAGCGCATAATATACGGATATTGTCCTCTGTAATAATCAAGAACTAACTGTCCTTTACCGTCCTGTTCGGCAATGATTCCCTTGTAATATTCTCATTTACAACTATTTTGCTCCGGTTGTGAGAATCACAAAACGACTCATGAATTCCTTTGTTTCATGTATGACGATCGGATGCGTAGTTGTCTATGATTGTGCGCTAAAATGGCGCTTAATGAGATGCAACCGACATCCTAAGATAATTATCATATTGCACATATTCACAAACGATTATTAAATTATATAAATAGGCAATTTCAATAGAGGGCGGGTTTCTCGTAAGCACGACGAATAAATAAACAATCTCTTTTCATATACATGTATGCGTCTTTTGATACAGAAAACGTTCAAAACATAGGATGTTCTCTTAAACATGTTAAATTCCGCAGAGCTTAACATGCAATTACTGTCAATTATTCCATGTTAGTAGTTCTTTTCATTATAAGCAAATATATTTTTCTGAAGCAAACACTTTTTTAAATACGGCCTACTTTAAAATGTTTCATGAGATCACACCAATATATTTAACATATTTATGTCATTTATTTGCATATGTTTTCTTTTACAGAAAATATTCAAAACACAGGCTGTTATTTTAAATTCTGCTCATAAGTTTTAACCTGAGGTTGTTCTCTTCATAAGCAATTTGAATTTGAATAATGCAATTGGCATTAATGCCTTCAAATGTTAAAACATTAATGCCAATTCCATTATTGTAAATAACAATTGTATTGTGTAAATTACGACAATGGCACTTAGTTTAATACAGTAGTACACATAGAACAACCTGGGAATCATACCTTAGGTCCATCTTTAAAAAAATTGAAGATTGATAAGATTTTTATAGTTGACATGAATGTTTTTCAAATACACTTTTGTTTATAAATCATACACTCTTAGTAGTTACGAACCAATCAGAAACCAGGAAACTAAAATAGAATGCATTGAAAGTGTTGAATTGCAATCCGCGTGCGTGCCGTAAATGCACGCACCTCGCTTTTCGTTTTGAGTCGTTGTTCACGTAGCACGGGTTCGTTGATTTTTATTGCGTTCTTACAGAGACATGTTTTTATTTGTCTTAACACTTTCCACGCGGCTATTGGTTTTACAATATCCAAAACAGATGTTTCAGAAACCTTTCCCAACTTTCTGGGTCTATCTCAAGGATTACTGGACCAATACTAGGCATGTTTGTACTTATTTTAATGCATTTCTCATGGTGATTCCAAATATGATAATGAAATTCAACAATTTTGACATTTCTGAAACATTTTGTGAAATGTTTGAATGTCGTCTGCAGCTACCTGCCGCGTGGAAAGTGTTAAAGATATTAAAAGTATGCATTATATTGTAAATTTTGATTTGTATTGTCGTGTATGAATTAGGACAATACATGCGTATTTTTTGTTTCTCGAAAAATTAGAATAATCAATGCACTTGCGCAAATGTCGATATGCTCACAATAGCTCTGCCCCATTATTATTATTATTCACACCACAACATCAGCGCGCGTGCATTGATTTTATAAAGTGTTGGTACCTGTAATGAATATGTCCTTATAGTCGCTACAATATAATAATGTACAATGACACGTGGAATAGCGTTATCTATATATGAAGAGTTTAGCTAACTCAATACAAGTGAAATAGGAGAAAAGCAACGTTTTTTTTAAAATGAGGATGTTGCACTTCTTTGATTATATTTATTCTGCCCCATGAAAGATACCAAACGTGGAAGCTTAAAATCTGATTTCATTATTTTATTTTCACTGTATTTTCTATGTCTTTCTATATTTTCGGAAACGAGTGGAGTTAGCGCCTTTTGGAACCAAAATGTTTCGATCAATTTTCAGAAATCTTTATTTCAAAATAAGATGCACCTGAAAGACAATGTCAAATCACATTGAAAACAGAAAACCGCATCTGTTTGAATTATGGATTTTTGTTATTTCGGTAGAAAACTGTAAATGTTGAACATTTTGAACATTTTTTGAAACAACAACAATTTTGTTCGTGTGCAATTTTCAAAACACGTATCGCATAAATCGTAGTTTTTCTTCATTGCATTTCATTAAAGACATTCCTATCAATGTTTTACCACGATAAAAGAACCATATTTCCACCATTTTGGCTGAAAAATATTGAAATATATCCAGATTTCCGAAAGTTACCGAGGGCCATAACTTTAGACCCGAACATGCTACGGATATAATAGAACAAACGTTACAAGACGTCTTTTTTTACTCTTCTTCATGTTCTGCACATAACTCAATTTCGACAATTTTGTTTTGGAAATAAGCTCTTCTTACCAAACTCTTACTCTGCATCAAACTTACGATAAACGTTAACAGTAAATTTTCTTGTCGCAATTTTAAAAAAAAGGTCAGTAATAAGTAATTAATGTTAATATTTCATAAATGTTTCAATAGAAAATATCACCCTTGTTATACACCAAATAAATAGTTTGAATGGTATTAATTAATTCAGAATTTTGTTTTTACACCATTATCATATCAATCAAATTTAGATATTGTTTGAATATAAACAAAATGAGAAACCCGATTATATTTTTAAGATAATTTACACAAGTACTATGTTTTGCTATCTGCTGCATACCTAATTATGGACATTATTTCTAAATTGAGCCCTACACACTTTTCAATCTCAACGATTGATAAAATTCGTCAAAAACCTCCTTCGGTAGAATAACTTTATTTTCCGGACTATGTGGATCGTCAAAAGGCATGTACACACGTTCGCAATTACTCCGCCTCTGTAAAGGCACATACACTGGATCAGTACCTTCATATTGTGCCATGGTTCCTTGTTGAACATCCTTTATCATGTTATTGATGTGTTGGTACTTACAGCAGAAAATAATGGTCGTTGTTAAGAATACAACCATTAAAAGGCTTGCAGCGAATGTAGCTATGATAAGGTAAAATTGTAAATCATCATTTTCAGGAGGGCATGCTTCATTACAGTCACCAGGTGTTTTTTCCGCCTTCCATTGAGTGCCTTTTTCGTCGTTGTTTATATCATTTTGATGGTTGATTATGTCAGTATTGTCTGATAAACTTGGTATTACCGTTATTGGTCCTACCGTACAAGATCTTTGGCGATCAGGAAAACTGGCACTTGTCATGGTGCAAATAAACACTGCACGTTGATGGTATTCATCTATCACTAGTTGAGCTTGAGAATATACAGTAGTTTCCTCAATATAATTTTGACTTTGAAGAGGAGGATCTGCATTAATTTTCCTCCACGTCAAATCAACCATCGGAACCGCCTTTTCAGAAGCACACTTCAGAGTTATCGTGTCTCTCCGGTGTATATATATTGGTGAAACGGGTAGACTGGTGCACAAGGGATACATTGAATCCGGAAATGAATTTATTTCAATTTCAATAGAATTTCTAATATAGTCTGCATCAACTATCGATACCACTTTACACGTATATTCACCGCGATCGTGTTCTGTAACATCTAGTATGGTCACAAAATACACAGCAGATCCATCTGGCGCTGTCCGTAGTGCAAGAAAAACACGGGTTTGCACAGGGGATTGCATGTAGTTATTCCCTGACGTTATTACTTGTGGGCGACCATTCACCATACGTAGAATATTAACCATATAATCATCCTGTAGATTCCAAATTTGACACTGAAATGCTAGAATACCGCCAATTGCCACTGTATTCATCGGTGTGGTCATTTCTACTCTAGTGTCCGCCATATCTGCCAAAGCCGGTAATAGAAATATGAAGCAAAATATTGTAATCATTATTGATGACGTTATGCATATACAATGTACGTAGCAATAACAACCCACCATCTAGTGCACTATGCACTTAACATTTGGCGTATCGGATATTGGAATCACCTCCTATAGATTGATGAAATATCCTTTACTAGCCTGTGTTTAAAATAATGTTTGCACTATCCACATCCACATCTAGCTTTGGTTTGAGAGAATACAAGACGATTCAAAATGTCCTTTGTTTCAAGTCGAGCGATCGGATGAGTATACTTGTATGGTTTCGCGATAAAATGGCGCTTAATGAGATGCAACCGACATCCTATGATAATTATCATATTGCACTTATACATTATGTGATTAATAATTTATTCAAATGAGCTATTTCAATAGAGGGCGGGTTTCTTTGACCCATAGTACGAATGCACTTAGAATGTCTGTTATATACCTATTGCATTTAATCGTAAATACAAATGAAATAGCACCCTACTCGCTATACTCTATTACAAAAAAGGTTCCAAATATAACCTAAACAGATGCTTGAACTGTTTTGTATGTAGAACCTTAAAAGGTAATAAACAAAATGCTCTCATTCAGTACTGTATTAATTGGTATGATCTTGTGTTATGTAACTTCCCATGCCTGGAGTCAGCATAGGCCCTAGATGTTCTTGGGTTTGTGTGTTTGCTTCTTTATTTTAATAAAGAAGATGAAATAAATTGAGCTGTTCTGTATGTAGAACCTTTAAAGGTTCAGGAAATAAACAAAATGGTTCTAGGAAGATCCTTTAAAGGTTCTTGGTGTTTAGAACCTAAATTGGTTCTAGAAACCTTTAGATTTACAGAGCCTTTTTCATCGAGGGTTATTCATAAAGGACAACCAAGAATCCTTCTAAAATAATTATAGTTTATCAAACTTAATCTTTTATGGCAATTTTTGTAAGACACTGAATTTTACCAACATTTATACTTCCAACAATATAATATTTTGCATTGAAAATCCCGACTTTTAATATTTTGTTTATGATTTTTGGATTATAACACAATACAAACGTCTATATAATATTGACATTTGCAACAATATTACTGTTGCTACAATATTACATAATAATATGAAATAGCATGATCTACAGGCCTAAACATAATATAACAAGAGACTCATTATTCCATGGACCAGACCATCTTTATAACGGAGAACTATTTTATCTTAATTTATTTGGTTTGTTATTCTAGTGTAATTTCGCTTGTGTAATTGTAATATGGTAGTTGAATAAATCAGCAATGTTGTTATATGATGCTAAAAGATTTCACTAAACAAGATTAGAGATTTTTTTTAAACTTACGATCCAGATAATTGAGATCAGAATACAGTCAGTGAACATACGGTTCTATACGATCATCTTCTTATTCTGATAGGTGCACGATAATAATCGGTTATCTTCTGGGAATGAACAAATACAACCTCAACCCCAATTCCTAAGGCGTGTATTTTGAAATGAAAATATCAGTAGAAAAACGTGTCAAATGATTGGGAAAATAAAGCCGGCACCGGGATTTGAACGCGGGTCGCATGCGTGGCAGTCCGGCCCCTATCCAATTGAGCTATGCCATGGAGTCTAGTTTAATTCCTAGTTCACTGTCTATCGATTTATGATGTATGGTGTGTGATTATTTTTTTCTCGGAAATCTTAGGTTATCAATTTATTTATGTCCTCATACTTAACACGCGATCTTAAACAATTGTCATTTTCTTGTTAATAATGCGTTTCTAGGAGACAATGTTTCAAGAAATCGAGCTTAAACATGCCAATATAAAGAATATGTAATTTTCAATGTACGAGTCGCCTATTACAGAGACGAGATGATACTCTTTAACGTTTTTTCTCAAGAAAACAACACTTATACTAAATTTAATATGGTCAGTCTCAACGATGCGGCCGACTAAAATGCGTCATATAAATCTGTTGACATCACTTTGTATAATATTCGTTAGCCAACATTCATATGTGAGATATATGTTTGTGAAAATTAAGACCGATCTAAGAAAAATACAAATGTTTGTCAATTTAATGGACGATAAATGATCGTTATGATAAAGAAATAGTAGAAATATATTATTGTAATATTGGGTCCAGGAGGAAACAAATGTTTAAGGGCGTGGACCATAAATTGATAGATTTGTGATTTTTTTCCTTCAAATCGTCCCTGAAAAAGGTAATATTTATCAATAATGAATTTGTTTGGAAGGAAAAATGAAAGAGATGAATTTTCATTATACATTACATAACAGATTCGCAAAGATTTAAAGATGACTTCTCTGATTTCTTTTTCTTACTACCTCACAGGATCATATTTACACGACGCAACGGGAGCCATTTCTTACAGAAATTATTTCTATCGTGTTATTACTTTTACAGAGTTAAAATATTAAGTCTGCGCAGCATAACATTTCTTTCCTTTGAGCCCAAGAACAATAACAATAAATACACTATTTTTTATTTTTCTTATTTATTATTAATTTTGTGTGTGCAGCATACAAATCATTTCACAATACACTTTAAAGCTATCATGTAAACACAATATTATATAAGGACAATAACACAAATCAATGTGACGTGCTGACAAGGGACAATAAAACAAATACAGACAAGACAAGACTAGACAGACTTGTGAGAGAGATATTTACAATCTTATGCAAACAATATGAAAATATGCAATCATTTAGAAGGAAGTAGGGCACATTCAATAATTCCTTTCCATTTGTTTTTCAAATTGCTTACTTGTTTTGTGTTATACGAGAAATAGCTTTTGTTATCTTTACTCTTTGAGTCAATAATACTTTTTAACCTTTCAATATCGGGTTTGCTCTTTAGACAACGATTCTGTAACAAATATTACTTAGTACAGTATAACACATACTTTATCACTATATATTTAGAGTGGTTTGAAAAACCTAAAAATACATCCTTACAATCAACTTGTATGCTAGTTTTCAATGTATCATTTATCCATAATTCAAAATGTTGCCAACGCCTCTTTATAATTGGGCATAGCCAAAACATGTGTTAAATACGCAATGGCACTTGTCATAATCAATAATTTGTACAGATTTTAGAAACGAATTACTTGGAATAATACGATGTATTAATTTCGCGCGTACACTTGGATTTCTTTTGAGTGCGGAGAGGTTAAAAACCGAACATTTATGGTTCACTTTCAAAAACAGAGGTAATCGAATAGGTCGGAGCTCAATGTGTCTAGAATAGCATCAAAGTAATGCTCTACAAAACGTGCTAAATATAGTTCAACCAGTTCCAAATTGGCGAGATATGCGTTTTTTATACGACGTATCTCTGCAAAAGTAATCCAAATGTACACGCGCGATTAAGGCCATACGCACGCGATTTTAGCAACAGCGTCAGCATTTGATGCACAATGTGCTTGCAGTGTTCATGTGCGCCTACAGTCTCCTGTATTATTTCGCTGCTGTAATGAGGCTCACCAATTTTGAGGTGATCAAAGTATAACAACGTACCAATGTTTACACAGGCACATGTATCTAAAGAATGAAAATCAAATGACTGACCCGATGAGATATATTTGTTATCCAATTTTTCAAAATATATTCAGAGTAATTGGTGGTGATAACTAATATATTGATATTCAAATTTACCCGGTATTGAACATTTCCTTAGTATTGTTCACATTGCGCGTAAGACATGTTATTCATCGATTTGTTACCGAAGTACGTACCGGGTAAAAATCCATTGTAAGGATTTTTAAAATATTAACAAAACGTTAAAAGGTTTTGTCATTGTTTAAATTGTTGGGTTTCCTTAAATCCATCGTGTTTTAAATTGAAATAGTTTATATGCTACTGAATAGCTTACTTACAAGTAAATGATCATGATTAGCTTTCTTCACATTTTTAGAGGAGCACATGTATGTTTGATGAGTCATGTATTACAGCAATGAAAAGAAATCTGCCTTTTCAGGCTAAATTGAGACCGTGATTTCGTTTGTTTCTCTCCCCTTCCTTCTTAAGCCTATGTGATCATATATAAGTGATCCATGGGCTGGGATAACCTTTTCCGTCACAGATTCGTGTGTGTGACGAAACGGTCTCGAGCTTCTCAAAAATGCTTTTGTATGACTTTATGTATACAGATAAGGTGATCATGATTACCTTTCTAAACCATCATGTATGTGTGGTTTCGCCATGTATAACAGCGAAAAGGAAATCTGCATTTTCAGGCAATTTTTGGCCGGGATTTCTTTCATTTTTCTCTATCCCCCTCATTTTTCTTCAAATGAATACATACAAGTAATCTATAGGTTTGGATTACTTTGTTTATCAGAAATATATACAACTGTGTGACGACCGGTCGGGCTAGATTTGCTTGCTACGTAACGTAGTGAAGGACTGCACAGACGTACACGACCATTGAAGATGTGTACTTATGGTTGAAATATGCGCATAGGGCATAAACAGTAGGGTTTATACCAAAATGCAATGCATGTTACGATAGGGGAAACAAATAAGTTAATTTTCGCGGCAGGGGATGAATGTTATTTGGCCTTGGTGCATATTAGACACGGAAACATGTAAATTACGCATAGTGAAACAAAAGATACAGTTATAGATTATTCGAATTATAATATGGATACAGTTATTGGATAAGTGGTGGTTCAAGTAGGCACCAGATGCCTCGTGGCGTCTTTATCAAAATAAAGCAATCAATGGAGTGTTGGAAAATATATATTAAATCAATATTATGTGATCTTTTTCATATTTTGACTACCAGGAAAGACTTTCCTGGACTCATAAATCTACTTTGACTGTATTTCCCGTAAAAACCAATCACAGAACTAAATCATAATCAAAATCTGCTTCGAATTAAAGGAATTTTTCAACATTTTTTTCTCGATTTTCATCATAAAGCATTCTGTAGGGGTGTGTCCACTTGTGTATAGGTGCGGTCGTAACTAGAAGCACAGTTTAAACGGCATTAACACGGTGTCAAACCATGGAATTCTATTTACGAGAAAAAAACCACTCAGAAAATAAACTGTCCTGATATCAGAACAACTAATTTCAAAATCTGATTTTGAAATTATTAGGAAACGTATTGCTCTGTAACTTATAACATATTTTAGTTTCATAATATTGTTATAAATTACGTCGTTTGACCAAAACATTGTTTTAGGAAAGAATCACAGACAGAGAGCGTTCCATGAAAAGATCGTATAATGTGCCTTTGTTAAAAATGCTTCTGCATCTATTACTTTGTCTGAAAAATAGCATAATGATATCAGAATGCTTTCATTTCGCGGTAAATACTGCTAGATATCTTATACAATTCAGTGTATTTGGATTGTTCTAAAGGAAGAATTATGTAGAATAAATTCGGCCCTTGACTATTTCAATCTCTGAGCCGGATGCGAATACTACCTCTACACTGGACTTGAAAATGTTTCATTCAAGATGAAACGAGTCTCATTCAAGATGAAACGAGTCTCATTCAAGATGAAACGAGTCTCATTCAAGATGAAACGAGTCTCATTCAAGATGATACGAGTCTCATTCAAGATGAAACGAGTCTCAGTTAACGAAGACCCTGTTTCGAGTTCATTACAGACAGTAGAATACTGTTTGATAATCAAGAGTGTCAGTGATGACAAATGATGACAAAGATATGTTTTCAAACAGTGTATTTTTCGTATGAACTATAATTTCAGTATCAATGGTTTCGAATTTGGAGTTGACGTACATTTTGACTTGCCGTAATATAAATTGATTGTGCTGTTTAATAAACAAAGTACCTTAGTTGCGTGACAGCGGTAAATTCTATTCGAAATCCACGTATAGTCTAGATCCACATGGGTGTTTATAAGGAGAATGTATTCCAAGATTATCGGTCTGTATGGATTATTAAAATTATTGCCGTTAACCATGTTATGGAGATAAGAAGTTACGTTGTCCGTATAGACTATAGTTTAATCAATGAATTGCCGAACATATTTGGGTTTTTTTTATCTCTCCGCGCTCAAAGGTAATCCAAGTGTAATAACGCACGCGGTTTTGGCTCCACGCACGCGTCACGCAAATGTTGCACAGTGTGCTTATTGCCTTCATGTGCGAGTATTCATTCCCTGCTGTAATCAGGCTTCGGCAATTTGGAACTGATCAAACTATAGTGAATATGATTCAAAATGTATATTTTGTGCTGTAAAATACTTTGAGAAAATATGTTGTTTAAGAGTTGGTTTAGAAATTATTACAAATATTTTTGTCTTGAAATTTCCATAACGGTATTCATATACGAAGGGCAAGCGTAACAGAAAAAATAACAATCATTAACAATAAGACTATAAAAGGGTTAATTATAACTGTAACTATTTATTAAAAACGACATTGCCTTATAATGATGAATATATCAACTATCAAACACCTTAGGAATATACCTGGTCATTGCTAGCGCATTTGCTAGATTATAATGATACAAGAGTTACTATACGTTTTAGGGCATCATAACAAATTCGCACTAGTGATGTGGTTTTAGACGTGTTTTACATGTACAATATAACATCAAGTGGTGGAACGTATGATACACAAGTTTGCTCAATCTTATGATTCGTGACTGAAATAAGTTTGATTTGATAATGGTTTATACACTCTTAGTGGTGTCGAACCAATCAGAAAGCATACGCGGAGTGCATTGAAAGTGTCTAATGCACTCCGCGAGTGCGCCGTTCTCTGCGCGCACCACGCACTTTGTTTTGATTCGTTGTTCAGGAATCGTGGGTTCGCCGATTTTCACTGCGGGAGTTAGCAAAGTTGTTAACATGTTTTTATTCGTTTTTACATAGATCAAATATTATGCTCAAATTGTAAATTTTGATTTGTAAGTGTCATGTATGAATTAGGTCAATACATGCGTATGTTTTGTTTCTCGAAAAATTAGAAAAATCAATGCACTTGCGCAACTGTTGATATGCTCACAATAGCACTCCCCTTTCGGGGTCGTGCCATTATACACACATCAGCATCAGCGCGCGTGCATTGATTTGTCTAATTTCTCTCGAAACAACACATACGCATTTATTTACCTATAACTAATGGAAAGAATAAACAATGTATATAAGATCTAATCCAATTGCATTGATAATGAGTCTTCAACATTAACTCTAAACTCTTAATTCTAAATTCTAAATCTAATTTCTTGTATGTTATGAATATGTAGTTAACCAATTGTTTGATATATTTAGTACATGCAATAAAAGAATAAAAGTGCGATTATAATGTTTGAACTTTGACAACACAGTGAATGTAGAGTGTTTTCTTTTTAAAAGTGTTCACCTGAGATATCAAGTTTTAAAACGGTATAGGCCATATACAGGGTGGTTAAAAAAAGTTAATACATTTTGGCAGCCATTTTTAGCTACTCACCAATACAATTGGTAAATGTCTTTACATGACATATGGAACGTTAAAGTTAACATGTGAAAAATCGGTTTGTCCACAGTAGCCTTCTCGTTTTAGTCCATTTGACTAAACGATTTTGAACTGGATTCAAGGCTATGTAAAATAACACTCTTAGACACCATTTTTGTCCTTAATTAATAATCAATAAGCAAAGAATAGGATTTGGTAAAGTGTGCAATGGCCTTAAATCAAGTATTTTGACCAGGTATGACTTCTGTGGACAAGTCAATTTTGCACGTGATATCTTTAAACTACCCTATTACATAAACGAAAATAATCCAGACCTTAGATTTGTTGCCCAGTGATGCTCAATAACAACTGCTTTTATATGACGCAAAGAGATTTATAAATAAACATGTATTTAGTAAATAGAAGAAGAGTGCTGTTAGATGTCGGTTAACTAATTTGTAACCAACCTGTATAGCAACTTTTAAGATACTCTTTACAAAAGTCAATCAATTCAAACATAAAGACAAATGTAGATCGAAAACTATAACTATGACTGTATAAAGTGTACATTAAAACAATATCTAACTAATTTCCCTAATGAAGTTAGTTTCGATTACTAACGATTTCTGTTTCTGTTCACAAATGGTTCTTCTGTACATGGTAATTACAGAGATATAATATTAATATAGTATTTGAATAAATGGTTACTACTTGCACGGAAATATTTATTTTGATAAAAGAATAGAATTCGTACATGTTGTTGCCTTTGATTTAAGAAAGATGTGAGCAAGTCATAATTAGAAAAGATATAGATTAAGATAAATATTTTGGAAACATTCAAACAGCTAGCATGAAGTGACTAGAGACAATTCCATTACCATTATCATTCTAAATGAACCATTTCAATAGAAGGCAGTAGTCTACAACCTATTACGTGATTCATACAACCTTGGGGCAATCAAAACATTGCAATGACCAAGAATTTTTTGGAAAAAAATATTGCTATTATCCATTCAGCCCAAACGTGGCATAATTTGAGACTAAAATATAGAAAAAGGAGTAAAGTTATGAATTACGTGAGTAATTTTACATGACAAACTATTGTATACATTTAAATGGGTAGACATGTGGGTATTTCAACAGAGGTTGGCTATGATATGTAGTGTATATAATCTGTTCGTATTATATCATATTTAAACTGGATTTCTGTAAGCTAGTATGACTTCTACAAACTGGAGATGTAAGTAACATAACCTAACTCTTATTTTTATGCTAATTAAAAGGTAAAATCATTTACAATATTTTGGGATCTTTTTATTGAATCAGCATACCCAAATTAACGTAAACAATCAGTGTGTACAATGCCGTTATGAAGTTGATATTTCAGAAATCCGCCTAGTCTAAAATGTTAAACTTCACTTATAATCTCCACATTTTTCATATTCGCTTTCAATAGGTGACTCGTTTTTTACACTAGTCTTATTTGTTTGTACATATCTTATTCCAGAAATTGAAGTAGGAGACCATTATCACGATTATTGCATAAAGATTGTACATGTATATTTCAATTGGATTCACACATTGTATTAGCAACGGGTAGACAAGAACTTATCATACAAGTGGAGTTACATCTCAAATATTAGTTTTGGGATATAAGTTATTGTTACATTTAAAGTCTTCATAATATAGACTCAATATGAAAATCAAAACGCCTATGGTACGTACTGTATGAAGGGAATAGCCTTATTCAAGGAATTGATTAACTTTCATATGAAGGTTATTTTGCTAACGGATTGAAAACAACTGCTTCAGTATAGACCTACACTGTACCTTAACATGCGCGTCTAAACATTCACATAATAAGATTTACACACTTTTCAGTCTTAACGATTGATAAAATTCGTCAAAGACCTCCTTAGGTAGAATAACTTTATTTTCCGAGTTATGTGGATCTTCGAAAGGCATGTAAACAGGTTCACAATTACTACGCCTCTGTAAAGACACATACACTGGATCAGTACCTTCGTTTTGTGAAATAGTTCCTTGATGAGCATTCCTTATTATACTGTTGATGTGATTATATTTACAGCATAGAATAATTGTTGATGTTAAAAATATAACCATCAAGAGGCTTGTTGCGTATGTAGCTATGGTGAGATAGAATTGTAGAACATTTTGTTCAGGAGGGCATCCTTCTTTACACTCACCGTGTGGATCCTCTACCTTGATGTTGGTGTCCATTATATCATCGCCGTTAACATGGTTAAGAACAGTATCAGGAATTATGTTATCATAATCACCTGGTAACGTTGGTTTCAACAATATTGGTCCGACGTGGCAATTTCTTTCGCGATCGGGAACACCCGGAATCGTCATAGTACAAACAAAAGCTGTATGTTGAAGTGAAGCATCTATTACGAGTTCAGCGTTAGAATATACGATATTTCCCTCGATGGTATTACGAGTTTTAATAGGAACGTCTGATGTGCTTTGCCTCCACGTTAATTCAACCATAGGAACAGACATTTCAGAAGAACACGTTAAAGTCAATGTATCATGTAGATTTAGATGTATAAGAGATAATGGTAGACTGGTGCATGCCGGGTACTTTGAATCCGGATATGAATGTATCTCAAAAGCTATAGAATCCTCAATTTCGTTTGTATCAACTAACGAAAACACTTTACATGTATATTCACCTCCATCTTGTTCTGTAATATCCAGCATGGTCACAAAATATATATCAGATCCATCTGGCGCTGTCCTTAGTGCAAGAAAAACACGGCTGTGTACCGTAGATTGCATGTAGTTATTGCCCATCGTTATTGGTTCCGGAATACCATTTACCATTCGTAAAATATTAACCATATAGGTATCCTGCATATTCCAAATCTGGCACTGAATTGCAAGAATACCACCAACCGTAAACGAATTGATGGGTGTGGTCACTTCTACTTCTACTCTCGTGTCCGCCATTTCGGTAAAAACCGGTAAAAGAAGTATGAATGAAAACAGAGCAATCATTGTTGACGCCATGCGTATATGTGTGATGTACTAAACGCTGCTGCCTAGGGCAATTCATGCACACTCAACTTACGTACTGTTGAAGCACTATAGAAAATTCTAAATCCATAGAAATATTCACGAAATGTCTAATACTGGACTTCATCTACAATGAACTAGTCTCAATAAAATCATAATGAAATTATTTTCTTCATAAGATAATAGTGCGATCAAATGCACAACGAATATGATTTCTTTTGTCTAATAAAGGTGCCACATCACTATGCTGATACGTTGTTGTATGATGGTGAGCTAAAATGGCGCTTAATGAGATGCAACCGACGTCCTAAGATAATTATCATATTTAATTGAATTATGCAGTCATCAGTGATGGCAAATACATTATTAAAATTAGCAATCTCAGCAGAGGGCGGTAATCAAACCAATGCAATTACACGTATTTTTCTCCGTATTTCCCGTGTTTGACGCTGGACATAATTCAGTATAATTTTTTTTTGTGTGTCTCGAGTTGGATAAATTAAAGATGGTTTATGTTCCAAATAATATACGAGGATTTATGGATATAGGTATAAATATATGCTTGAAATTATGTTCATGTAATAAACGTCCTATATAGCAATTTCAATGCAACCACAATTCACAGTTGCTTGTGTCAGTAAGACACACACTAACAAGCTATGAAACTAAATGTTATTCTAAATGACGAATACTACGTTACGAGCAACGTAACACAATATATATATACAAAAATAAGAAAGCGCTTACCATTGGATCCACCATTGGGTTATTTAACAGTATCTACATTTTAAATCCACACCTTAATGAATGATAACGTTTCCAGTCATTATTTTATGCATGCAATGTTTTTGCTACAGTAGGTAAATATTAAACTTCAGCTACCAAATTACCAAATGTGTCCACATTCAAAGTACACGTTTTTACATATTTATGCGTCCACAAAATTAAAGCAGGAGACCTTTATTATGATTATTGTATAATAAGATTTAATATCTAACAATAATTATCTCAAATGTACTATTATGGTGAGCTCTGTACGCTTTTCAGTCTCAAGGATTGATAAAATTCGTCAAAAAACTCCTTCGGTAGAACGACTTTATTTTCCGGGTTATGTGGATCTTCAAAAGGCATATACACGCGTTCACAATTACTTCGCCTATGTAAAGACACGTTCACTGGATCAGTACCTTCATCTGGTGAAACAGTTCCATGTTGAGCATCCCTTACCATGCTATTTATGTGATGGTACTTACAGCATAATATAATTGTCGATGTTAAAAACACCACCATTAAGAGGCTTGCAGCGAACGTAGCTATGGTAAGATAAAATTGTAGAACATTCTTTTCAGGAGGGCATGTTTCATTACAATCACCAGGTAGATTTCCTGCCTTCCTTTGTGTGCCTGCTACATCATCAATGTTAATATCATCTTTATGGGTTATAATATCGGTGTCTCCTGATAAACGTGGTGTAACCGTTATCGGTCCTATCTGACAAGATCGTTGGAGATCAGGAAAATCTGTACTTGTCATAGTGCAAATAAACACTGCACGCTGATGGGATACATCTATCTCAAGTTGAGCTTTAGAATATACAGTAGTTTCTTTTATATCATAACGACTTTCAAGAGGAATATCCAGATTAAACTGCGTCCACATCAAATCAACTGGCGAAATAGTCTTTTCAGAAGCACAAGTCAGATATAATATATCTCTCTCGTCTACATGTATCGGAGATACGGGTTGACTGGTGCACAAAGGATAAATTGAATCCGGAATTCCTTTTATTTCAATTTCAATCGAATCTTTAATAAAGTCTGCGTCAATAATCGAATCCGCTTTACAAGTATATTCACCTCCATCTTGTTCTGTAATATCCAACATGGTCATAAAATACACAGCAGACCCATCTGGCGCTGTCCGTATTGAAAGAAAAACACGGTTGTACACAGCAGATGGCATGTAGCTATGACCAATCGTTATTACTTGTGGGCGGCCATTTACAATCCGTAAAATGTTAACCAGATAATCATCCTGTATATTCCAAATCTGACACTGCATTACTAGAACACCACCGATAGTTACTGGATTGATCAGTGTTGTCACTTCCACTCTAGTGTCCGCCATTTCTGCCAAAGCCGGTAATATAAATATGAAGCAAGATATTGTGATCGTTATTGATGCCGCCATGAATATACGTAGAATTAACTACTCGTAATCTAAAGCACTTCAATTGTAACGCGTTATAACGGATCGTGTCCACTATAATATTCAATAGCTGTCGTTCACCGGTATTCTTTGGCAATCATTTGTTTGTAAAATTCCCATTTCCAACTATTTGGTTCCAGTTAAGTAAAACGGAACGACTCATAAATTCCTTTGTTTCAAGTATGGTGATGGGATGCGTACTCGTCTATGGTTGTATGCTAAAATGGCGCTTATTGAGATGCAACCGACATCCTAAGATTGTTATCATATTGCACAAATGATTAAATAAATTACCGAAATGCTCAATTTCAACAGAGGGCGGGTTTCTCTTAAACATGACAAATGAACATGAACGATGGATGTTCATATATGCGTCTTTTTATGCACTTTATTCTTCTAAATACTAATGACCCGTCATGTTTATGCCAAATCACAAATATATTCATCATATATACGATATTGTTATTTTCATTCTTTCTTTTTTAACAAAAAAATAAACCAAATGCAGGATGTTCCATTAAACTTTAAAGGTTTAAATTACTATCTTTGTTATTATGAGGGGACATGTATTATATATGTCTATGAATATAAACTTTCAGATTTGTATGCGTAAAACATGTGTATACAGGGGTGCACTGGTGTGTGTATTATAATTGTAAAATCATTCTCTATTGAGTTTCTGACGAGTGAGGACCATACGAAACAGATCTGTAAAACCATGTAACAGGATCAAGTCCAAATGTTATATTGTATCTTTGTTATTACAGTAGGTATAAGCAAATTAACATTAGAAGGCATCACATGTCTATGCAATAACGAAAGGATTTTAAAATAATAAAAATGGCAAAATTATTTTACCAAATAATGCTATCCTATTTGGGCTAATTTTTCCAAATTTTGACATTTGTCTCATTAAAAAGTTTATTTAAAAAATCCTTACGATTTCTATGCGAATATGGTTACGATATGCGACCAACGGTTAATGACGGATAAAATTCAAAAAATGATACTTAAAACAATGGAGTTGATTTAAGGATGAAATAATTTCATTTCATCACGTGATGAAGTTATTGAAATCATGTAATCAAAATCCATGTTTACATTGAAACCAACGGGGATTCAAAATTTACGTCCATTTGTGTCCACCGTCATCTGCGCCAGTCACTGTCAAAATCGATTTATAATTTAAGCACGATATGTTTAGCTTCGATTGCACCATAGTATCAAACACACACTACATGTACTAATTTTCAAACCAAATGTAGACGGTGAAGATTTTTAAAATATAGTTCAATCAGTTCAAAATTGGCGAGATATGTGCGTTTTTGTATATCTCTGTAAAAGTAATCCAAGTGTACACGCGTGATACGCAGGCAATTTTGGCAAAAGCATCACGCGTTTGATGCACAATGCGCTTGCTGTGTTCATTGTATTATTTCGCTGCTGTAATGAGGTTAACAAATTTGGAGGTGATCAAAGAATAACAACGTACCAATGTGTATACAGGCACACGAATCTATGAGAATGAAAATCGAATGAGTAACCTGATGAGATATATTTGTTATCCAATTATTCCAAAGATATTCAAAGATATTCTATAAAGTAATAATTGGTGATAACTAATATATCGATATTCACATTTACCCGGTATTGAACATTAACTTAGCATTGTTCACATCGCGCGTAAGACCTATTATTCATCGATTTGTTACCGAAGTACGTACCGGGTAAACATCCATTATAAGGACTCAACGTTTTAAAATTATTGGGTTTCCTTGAATCCACCGTGTTGTAAATTGAAATACTTTTTATGTAATACTGAATAGTTCACTTACAAGTAAATCATGATTAGCTTTCTTCACATCTGTAGAGGAGCAAAGGTATGTTTGATGTGCCATGTATTACAACAATGAAAAGGAATATGCCTCATCAGGCCATTTGAGGCCATGATTTCGTTGGTTTCTCCCCCTTTTCCCCATTAAGCCTATGTGACCATATATAAGTGATCAATAGGTTGGGATATCCTTTTCCGTCACAGATTCGTGTGTGTGACAAAACGTTCTCGACCTTCTCAAAAATGTTTTTATTTAACTTTATGCACAGATAAGGTGATTATGATTACCTTTCTAAACCATCATGTACTTTTGATTTAGCCATGCATTACAACAGCGAAAAGGAAATCTGCCTTTTTCAGGCAATTTTGCCCGGGATTTTTTTCATTTTTCTCGGTCCCCTCCCTTTTCTTCACATGAATACGTAAAAGTAATCAATATGTTTGGATTACTTTGTTTATCAGAAATGCAACTGTGTGACGACCGGTCGGGCTAGAGATGCTAACTATGCTTTTGCAACGTAAAGGCCCTGTCACACCATAACGTATCGCCTCAACGTATGCCAACGTATGCGAAATATCGAAAAATACGTTGGTGTACGTTGGCGTACGCTGATATAAGTTAGGGGTACGTTGGGGATACGTCGTTTACGTTAAGAGCACGCTGTGATACGCTGTGACAATTTGGACCACGAAAAAATATTGAGCATGCTCAAAATTTCTCGACGTACTCAACGTGTGCTTAATACGTTCTGCATAAGTTCCCGGTAAGTTTGTGGTACGTTAAATATACGTTGACATACGCTGACATACGTTAGTGGTACGTTACTCGTAAATTGGTATACGTTGATGAACGTAGGCTGGGGGAAACGTACAGCCAACGTAGTGATAACGAGTTGATAACGTATAGGTGCCGTATGTCTAACGTATGCCTGACGTATTTCCAACGAGTTTCGACGTATTCTCACGTATTCACCTTATGCCGGGCGATCGTGTAAGGCCCTGTCACGTATCCATAGCGTATCCATAGCGTATTGAACGTATACATAGCGTATGACTAACGTATTGATAGCGTATCACTAACTTATACAATACTTATGACAGCGTATCACAGCGTATGCGAGCGTATGACTAACGTATGCTTAACGTATTCGTAGCGTATGTCTGCCGTGTTCGACGTATCGTCAGCGTATCCTCGACGTACAACGAACACGTGGCTTATTATGCCGCTGTAGCACGTATAAATACCGCGCCGATCTCACATTACATCATTCCCGCCGATGTCATCAAGCAGTTAACATGCCTCCCAAGAAGAAGCAAGCAACCAGGGGCCGAGGCCGAGGAGGAAAAAGCAAGAAGGCCAAGACAGACCATGAAGAAGTGAGGATGAGATACTCAAGGGACCCATTTATATACTCAAACCCTCCATAAGTTCCCAAAACGCCGAATTCGCGCTAGCTGTACGGTAGCCCTGTCACACCATGGCGTATCGCCTGAACGTATAACAACGTATGCGAAATATCGAAAAATACGACGGCGTACGTTGGCGTACGTTGATGTACGCTGATACAAGTTAGGGGTAAGTTGGGGATACGTCGTATACGTTAAGAGCACGCTGTGATACGTTGTGAAAATTTGGAACACGTTGAGCCCACGAAAAGTTATTGAGCATGTTCAAAATTTCTCGACGTACTCAACGTGTGCTTAACTTACGTTCTGCATAAGTTCCCGATAGGTTCGTGGTACGTTAGACATACGTTTACGCTGACATACGTTAGACATACGCTGACATACGTTAGAGGTACGTTAATCGTCTTAAGTTGTAGGTTGGACATATAGATTTACCCTTCTAGATATTTTAATAGTTATCTCGAGGCTGCGTTTACTTGAACTGGCAACACTTGTCCCGCCGTGTACGAAACTCAATTTCTGCAACGGCATAAGTCACTTGTTCGTTGTACGCCGAGGATACGCCGAGAATACGTCGAGCACGGCAGACATACGCTACGAATACGTTGGTCATACGCTCGCCGATCGCATACGCTGTGATACGCTGTCATAAGTTTGTTATAAGTTAGTGATACGCTATCAATACGTTAGTCATACGCTATGCATGCGTTTAATTTGCTATGGATACGTCCATTCCATCACCGATGTTGACGCAATTCGTTGGGAAGTTGGACGTTCTTGGACGTTCTCGGACTCTGACAATTTTCGAGCTATTTTTTGAATACGTCGGCATACGTTCAGGCCACGTTCAGGCCATACGCTATGGTGTGACAGGGCCTTAACGTAGTGAAAGACTGCACAGACGTACACGATCATTAAAGATGTGTACTTATGATTGATATATAAGCATAAATAGTAGGGTTTTACTTAAAAGGGTTTACATCAACAAACAATACATAGTACGACAGGGGAACGAATTTGATTTTCACTGCAGGAGATGAATTTTTTATTTTGCCTTACCATGTAACTAACGCGTAGTAAAACAAAAGATACAGTTACTAAAAATAATAGGTATCATAAATAAAAGTAATTCTATCCCAAAATGGTGTTTGAAAATGTTGTAATTGGTAGGGTATAGAACACTGTGTGTTACTTATCTTCGAGTTTCGAGCTTCATTTTCGAGTTTTGAGTTTCGAGTATCGAGCTGTACTTTGATACAATATCCCGAAATTTTTTGATCAACGTTGATGATATTTTGGGGGATGAATCGATATCTTTTAGTTATTAAATATTCGAAGTATGGACACAGTTATTGGGAAAGTGATGGTTCCACCAAATGGCTCGTGACGTCTTTAACTAAATAAAGCAATTAAAGGTGCTTTAGAAAACTTATATTAAAGCAATATTATGTGATATTTTTCAAATGTTGACTACCAGGACAGTTCCCTCATACATCTACTTTGACTGTATTTTCCATAAAAACCCATCGCAGATCTATACCAAATCATAATAGAAGTCTGCTTTGAATTTAAGGAATTGTTCAACATATTTTTTTCGACTTTCATCATAAAGCATTCCGTAGGGGTGTGTTCACTTGTTTATAGTGGCGGTCGTAACCAGGAACACAGTATAAACGGCATTAACACAGTGTCAAACCATGGAATTCTATTAACGAACGAAAACGGTACCCCTCTCAGATAATAAACTGTCCTGATATCAGGACGAATAATTTTCTAAATCTGATTTTGAAGTAATTAGTATTGCTCTCTAACTTAAAACATATTTTAGTTTCATGGTTATAAATGTAATTTGAAGGGGGAAAATGCATTTCTAGGATAGAATCATAGACAGAGAGCGTTCCATGAAAAGAACTTATACTATGCCTTTAATATAATTACTTCTGCATATATTACTTTGTCTGAAGAAGAGCATAATGATATCTGAATGATTTCATTTCACGGTAAATACTCTTAGATATCTTATACCATTCGGTGTATTTGGTTTGTTCTAAAGGAAGGATTATGTAGAATCAAATCGGCTATTGGCTATTACAATTTCTGAACCGGATGCGAATACTACCTCTACACTGGACTTGAAAATGTTTCATTCAAGATAAAACGAGTTAACGAAGACCATGTTTCGAGTTCATTATAGACAATAGAATACTTTTTACTAATCAAGAGTGTCAGTGATGACAAATGATGACAAAGATATGTTTTAAAATATTGTACATATCTTATGAAGTACAATTTCAGTATCAATGGTTTCGAATTTGGAGATGACGATACATTTGGACTTATTGAACTATAAATAAAGTGTGCTGTTTAATAAACAATGTACATTAGTTGCGTGACAGCGGTAAATTCTATTCGAAATCCACGTATAGCCCAGATCCAAATGTTTTCCAAGAGTATCGGTCTGTATGGGTTATTAAAAGTATTGCCGTTTACCATGTTATGGAGATAAGGAGTTACGTTGTCCGTATAGATTATAGTTTATTATTATTGTTATTATTATTCATGGTATAGTTTATTGTCATCGCAGCCATCCGACTGAATTGGCACAATATTGCAAATTACAAAAATGCATTAAAAATGCAAGATATACAATAATAGATTTTTAAAAGAATACCATAAAAGCAAACACCAACTCCTGCATACAACATACATTCCACATTAAAGACCACAATTACCCCCGCACCCCCCCCCCCTTACACACCACATACACACTACCCCATCCCTCCCCAAAAGATATTGCACATAAAACATGGTACATTTACGTGATCACCTGACTGACACTATACATACCCCCACCCACCCCACCCCCACACACACCCCACCACATACACAATACCCCCTCCCTCTTATATTTATTGCGTTTAAGAGTTTGTTTAGAAATTATTACAAATATGTGAGACTTGCAATTTCTATTACGGTATTCATATACGAAGGGCAAGCGTAACAAAAATAGTAACAATCATTAACAATAAGACTATTAAAGTGTTAATTTATTACCGTAACTATTTATTAAAAAAACGACATTGCCTTATAACGATGAATAGGTCAAATATCAAACACCTTATGAATGTACCTGGTAATTGCTAGCGCATTTGCTAGAATAGAGTTACTATACGTTTTAGGGCATCATAACAAATTCGCACTAGTGGTATGGTTTTAGACATGTTTACATATACAATATAACATCAAGTGATGGAACGTATGATACACAAATTTGCTCAATCTTATGTTTCGTGACTGAAATAAGTTTGATTTAATAATGACTAATGGAAAGAATAAACAATTTATATAAGATCTAATCCAATTGCATTGATATTGAGTCTTCAACATTAACTCTTAAGTATACATTATAAATCTAATTTCTTGTATGAGTATACATTATAGTAAACTAATTGTTTGATATATTTAGTACATGCAATAAAAGAATAAAAGTGCGATTATAATGTTTGAACTTTGACAACATAGAGTGTTTTCTTTTTAACAGTTTTCACCTTGCAATTATTTTTATTGTAGATAATTAAAGCAATATTATATTATGACGTTTTAAAAAGGTATAGGAAATATACAGGGTGGCTATTTTAATAGCCTCTGCTCAAAAGCATTACTGGGCCAACAATCCAATACTTAGCTCATTTGGTTTATGACATATGGAACGTTAAAGTTAACATGTGCAAATCGGTTTGTCCATAGTAGCGTTTTTGTCTTACGATCCATTTGACTGAACGATTCTGAACGGGATTTAAAACTATGCAAAATAGCACTCTTAGTCTTAGACAACATTTTTGTCCTTAATTTAATCATCAATAAGCAAAGAATAGGAGTTGGTAATGACTGCAATGGCCTAAAATCAAGTATTTTGACCAGGTATGACTTCTGTGGACATGTCAATTTTGCACGTGATATACGAGTATCTTTAAACTACCCTACTTCATAAACGAAAATAATCCAGACCTTAGATGTGTTGCCCAGTGATGCTCAATAACAACTGCTTTATAAAACGCAAAGAGATGTATAAACAAACATGTATTAGTAAATAGAAGACATAAGCTGCTAGATGTCGGTTAACTATTTTGTAACCACCCTGTATAGCAACTTTTTAGACACTCTTTAAAAAAGTCACTAAATTCAAACATAAAAACAAATGTAGATCAAAAACTATAACTATGACTGTATACAGTGTACATTAAAACAAGTTATGATGACACGCAATATTTTACCCAAAGAGCTATGTCATTAATTTCCCTAATAAAGTTATTTTCGATTACTAACGATTTCTGTTAACAAATGATTCGTCTGTACATGATAATTACAGAGATATATTTTGATATATAGTTTGAATAACTGGTTACTACATGTAGGGAAATATTTATTTTGATAACAGTTGCTAGTAGTTTAGTAAAGATGTGAATAGAATTCTTAAATGTTCATGCCTTTGATTTAAGAAAGATGTGAGCAAGCAGTGGCGTACCCAGAAGGGGGGGGGGGGGGGGGGGGGGGGGGGGGCAGGCCCCCTGGAATAAGTCCGTCGGTAAATTCGAGCCTCCGTCGGTAGATTTGCGTATTTGACCATGCCTTTTTTTTTGCCGGTTTTGTGGACAACCTATCGCCACCTATCGCCTATTCTGTGATTCATACAACCTTGGGGCAATCAAAACATTGCAATGGCCAAGAATTTATTTGGAATCAAATATTGCTATTGTCCACTAAGCCCAAACGTGGCATAATGTGAGACTAAAATATAGAAAAAGGAGTAAAGTTATGAATTACGTGAGTAATTTTTTATGAAAAACTTTGTTATAAATTTAAATGGGTAGACATGTGGGGATTTCAACAGAGGTTGGTTATGTAGTGTATATCTTTTCGCATTATATCAGATTTAAACTGGCTTTCTGTAAGCTAGTATGACTTCTACAAACCGGAGATGTAAGTAACTAGTATAACCTAACTCTTATTTTTATGCTAATTAAAAGGTAAAATCATCAACATTATTTTGGGATTTTTTTATTGAATCAGCATACCCAAAATCAACGTAAAAAACCAGTGTGTTAAATGCCGTTATTTATGAAGTAGATATTTCAGAAATCCGTCTAGTCTCAAATGTTGAACTTCACTTATAATAATCTTCAACATTTTCATATTCGCTTTCAACAGGTGACTCGCTTTTACACTAGTCTTATTTGTTTGTACATATCTAATGCCAGAAATTGAAGCAGAAAACCATTATTATGATTTTTGGATAACGATTGCATATCTTAATTGGAATCACACATAGTATAAGCAAAATTATCATACAAGTGTAGTTACATCTCGAATATTAGTTTTGGGATATAAGTTATTGTTACATTAAAAGTCATAAAGTCATAATATAGACTCAACATGAAAATCAAAACGCCTATGGTACGTATTGTATGAAGGGGATAGCCTTATTCAAGGAATTGATTAACTTTCATATTGAGGTTGTTTTTGCTAACGTATTGAAAACAACTGCTTCAGTATAGACCTACACTGTACCTTAACATGCGCGTCTAAACATTCACATAATAAGATTTACACACTTTTCAGTTTTAACATGTTTAACGATTGATAAAATTAAAATTCGTCAAAGACCTCCTTAGGTAGAATAACCTTATTTTCCGAGTTACGTGGATCTTCGAAAGGCATTTAAACAGGTTCGCAATTACTACGCCTCTGTAAAGACACATACACTGGATCACAGGCGCGTACGCAGGGGGGGTGTTTTGGGTGTGAAACACCCCCCTTGGATCTGTCCTAAAAAAAATAAAAAGGGGAAAGGAGAGGAAAAGAGAAGGAAAAGAAGAAGGAAAAAGAGAGAGGGGACAGCGGAGACAGGGGAGAGGCAGTGGCGTAACCAGTGGGGGTCATCGCCCCCCTCTAGTAAAGACTGTATGTCGGTTGAGATTGGCATTTGCAACATTTTTGGCAACATTTTCGCGCGCTACGCGCGTATATATGTCCCAAAAATGGAATATTTTGGGAGAGGGAGAAGGGAAAGAGTAAGAGAAAAGGTGTTTTCTACAGGTTTTAAAATTATAATGGCCCTCAAACCATTAAATATTATGTTGGACCAATTAAAGTGTTAGAAATATTAATTTGTGTGTACATCGCACGCATTAGTTTCAATATTTCATTATACAAGCTTGACAAGATGGCTTCAGGATAGTTTTCCATGACCATTTTAATCCAAGAAGTTAAAAATTTTGCGCGTTTCGCGCGGATATTTTATGCAGGTTGTAACATTATATTGGCCCTCAGACCCACCAAATTTCCTAAATATGTGGAGGACGTTAAAAACATCATACTGGACCAAAATTGTAATGCAAAAACCACACCAAAAATGTTAAATACTAGGTGGGGGATGTTATTGTCATACTGGACCATAATGTTAAAAAGCAATTTGTGTGCACTTTGCGCGTATTAATTTCAATATTTTATTATTTAAGCGTAACAAGGTGGCTTCAGAACAGTTTTCCATGACCAATTTTAATTCGAAAACTCAAAAAAATAGTTTTAACATATTATCATACTGGACCATTAATGTTAGAAATGCAATTTTTTTGCGAGATCCGCGCGCGTATTGGTTTCAATATTTTATTTTTCAAGCTTAACAAGATGGCTTCAGGACAGTTTTTCATTACCCTTTTAGTTCAAAAACTCCAAATTTTGCGCGCTCCGCGCGAATGTTTTCTAGATTTTGATATTATAATGGTCCTCAAACCACACCAAATTTTCTATACTAAATATTATGTGGGGGACGGTAAAAACGTCATACGTTACTTTTTAATGTTAAAATCACAATTTTTGCGCGCTTCGCGCGTATAAGGTTCAACATTTTAAATATTTAAGATCAACAAGATGGCTTCAGGGTTTTTGTTGGCCCCGCCCCCCATCAAAACAGTCCTGGATACGCCATTGCCCTCAGTGAGGGTTACAAACAGGCGGGGACAGCTAGGGTTCAAAGGGTTAACCACATATTAAACACCCCCTCCGCCGGGGTGAAAAGAAAAATAAGAGAATAGGGAGGGAAAAGACAGGATAAAAATGAAAAGAGAGAAAAATAGATAAACTAAAAGAAACTAAATTAAAATGAGTATTAGGCGTCGATGCTTTTTCTGTAGCCGTCTGTTAAACTTGAAAGTGAGAATAACACGTGTCATGTGACACACATTGAACCAATGAGATCGCCGGTAAAACCAACTTGTCTGCGGATTACTGTATATAATACACTATATAATGATGTTTTTAGGGTTGAAACTCAGTCAGTATTTAAGATTTGGTGTTAACACATGAGTTACTGGTGAGAAATTGCAACGTTGAAACAAGAATAATCCTGCAATAAGTGTTCAAAAATATGCAAGGAAATGCGTTCTTTTCAACCGTGAATTTCAAAAAACTTCTGGCGTCGAGGGGGGATACCCCCCTCGAACTCCCCCGGGACACACAAGCGTGTCCCGGCCAGCGCTTCGCGCAGGCATGGATAGGGAAATAATTATATCAATATTTCTAAAACACCCCCCTTCACAAAATCCTGCGTACGCGCCTGCTGGATCAGTATACCTTCGTTTTGTGAAATGGTTCCTTGATGAGCATCCCTTATCATGCTGTTGATGTGATGATATTTACAGCATAGAATAATTGTTGATGTTAAAAATATAACCATCAAGAGGCTTGCTGCGAATGTAGCTATGGTGAGATAGAATTGTAGAACATTTTGTTCAGGAGGGCATACTTCTTTACACTCACCGTGTGGATGCTCTACCTTGATGTTGGTGTCCATTATATCATCGCCGTTAAGAACAGTACCAGGAATTATGCTATCATAATCACCTGGTAACGTTGGTTTCAACAATATTGGTCCGACGTGGCAATTTCTTTCGCGATCGGGAACACCCGGAATCGTCATAGTATAAACGAAAACAGTATGTTGAAGTGAAGCATCTATTACGATATTTCCCTCGCTGGTATTACGAGTATTAATAGGAACGTCTGATGTGCTTTGCCTCCATGTTAATTCTACCATAGGAACAGACTTTTCAGAAGCACACGTTAAAGTTAATGTATCTTCCAGATTTAGATTAATCACAAATACGGGTAGACTGGTGCATTTATGGTAAATTGGGTGTCCACTATATCATTTCAATGTGTGTCTTCCTTTGAATTGGATAACGTTATGAATATGTAACCTAGACAACGTAGAGGACTTCAAGTACCTGGGAGCTTGGGTTGGTAGTAGCCAGCATGACATAAAAGTACGAAAAGCACTTGCTTGGAAGGCCTGCAATGCTCTGAACAAAGTGTGGAAATCCAGCCTCTGTCGAAAAATCAAAATCAGACTTTTCCAAGCTACTGTTCAAAGTGTTCTACTGTATGGAGCTGAGACATGGACCATCACCAACAGACTGAAGAAATCTCTAGATGGATGCTACACTAGAATGCTGAGAACTGCACTCAACATTAGTTGGAAAGATAAGATACCAAACAAAGACCTGTATGGAAACTTACAAAAGGTATCAGAAAACATCACAGATCGAAGGATGAGATTTGCAGGACATTGCATGAGAAGAGAAAATGAGATTGTATCTGATCTGCTGCTATGGAAACCCAAACACGGACACACATCTGTCGGCCGCCCAGCCTTAACATATTTGGACACCTTGGCGAAAGACACAGGACTGAAGAATGATGAGGAGATGAAAGCATGCATGAGGGACAGAGTAGTTTGGCGAGCCATCACGAAGACCGTTCGAGAACGACATAAGTAGTAGTAGTAGTAAGTAGTATGAATATGGATATATATTTGTATATGATCTCTATTTATATTCAGATGTATATATATATAACAGCAATCCAAGATAGCAATTTCAATGCAACCACATCTCACAAATAACATTACATACCATTAAACAAATGTTATTCGTGATGATGATTATCACGAATAACATGTAACTTATTATTAATTATTCCCAAACTAGAAGATGTGCGTACCATTACACATTGATACCATTATACAAATGTAATTTTTAATGACGAATATCACGATCTACGAGATAACCCATTTATACACAAATTAGAAATCGCATATACCATTGTATCTCTTGCTACACGTGTGAGTATATCGCTGAGAAGCACAGTTCGGGATGATTTATTTGTCCTCATCAAAACAGTCCGCAATTATTAAAAATAAGCGATAATATTGAATGATTAATTTATGGTGTGTGATACAAGAATATATTGCACTTTATGTAAAAATTGTCTTGTATCACAGCCAATGTAATGATAAAATGATATAAATAGCGTTTCTAGTCATTTGTGCATGCAATGTTATTGGTAGGTAAATATTAAACCATAGCTGCCATTTTTTTCTTCAGATTAATTTTTGAAACATAATGAGCAATTTCAACAGAGGGCGGTATTGATTAACCAATGCTATGTTGGAAACACCGGCGCCTAGGATATTTACGTCTGGCATCGGAGGCAAACATATCTGGCAACATCCGTGCAGGCGTATTCGCACAAGTGTTGCAAAACACGTTCACCTAAATTGGAGTTGGTTTTCCAAACAACGGTTTTAAGAAGTTTTAACATAATTCGTTATATTTGAAAGTATCTAATGGAAATACTAAGAATGTTCTACATACAAGAAATTGTAATAATGATTCGAAGTTATACATTTAGATATAGTGGCTGTATTTTGGCAATTCTAGATATGTAGTCCATAGATTGTTTTAAAATAATAACAACAGTACATATTTAACCAACTTTTAGTTATCCATAATGAAAACGAATGTTACTAAAATAGATTCACAGATTTTGGCCAGTGTACCATTGTCATTATAGGTAATACCTTCCAATTGAGAAGGAGACAGTGATTTGAAATCTTAATCTGATCATTGACACATATGGTTCTATGCTTCACTGTGTCTTGAATCACATCATAGCTAGTTCATATCCAAAATAGTTACAAAGTTGTCTCGTACCGTTGTCAAAATTTATATATTAATATATAAATTAATCCTCATAAATATATTAGAAAAATTAGAAATGGTGATCAATATGTGTGTCACTTGTTAAAATGGCACGCTTGAATAGCGCGCTATTTACTTGGGTAGTTTAAATGTATGCATGGATGCATGATATTTGGGATGTGTTGCTTTAACGCTTTGAAATCCATTAAATCGCAGCAAAACCAATAGCATCTAAACGATACCGATATCGCCGTGATTGGTCCATTGTGATTCCTCTTAACGTTAGATGGAATAGGTTAAAATCATGGCCGATCGGCCAATGTTTATGAATCTACTAGAGCACTAGTAACGATGTCACCCATAAGCTCCATGCAATATTAAACTTTTTTGATAAACTACAATTCAATTATTTGTTATTATATCGCATATTATTATTAAAATCAATGACCTATTGATATATTAACCTATACATGTACTTAAATAACCTAACAAATGAAAACAATAATGCATTCATTTAAATGTCTTAAAACAAACCACGTAAAACCATTCCATAATAAGAAACACGGCTTACGTACATATTGTATATTGTTACATTGAGCCTTAAACACTTTTCAGTCTCAATGATTGATAAAATTCATCAAAAACCTCCTTCGGTAGAATAACTTTGTTTTCTGAATTACGTGGGTCGTCGAAAGGCATGTACATCTGTTCGCTATTGCTTCGTCTCTGTAAAGACACATACACTGGATCAATACCATGGTTTGATGAAACGGTTCCTTGTTGAGCATCCCTTATCATGCTGTTGATGTGATGGTACTTACAGCATAAAATGATCGTCGATGTTAAAAATACAATCATTAACAGGCTTGCAGAAAATATTGCTATGGTAAGGTAAAATTGTAGATCATTGTCTTCAGAAGGACATATTTCATTGCAGTCTCCGGGCTGAGTTTCTGTGTTAATTTGGGTATCAACTTTATCCCCACTGTTTATATCATCTTGATCAATAACGATATTTGTTTCGTCCGGTATATTTGGTATTACCATTATTGGTCCGACCTGGCAAGTTCTTTCACGATCAGGAAAACCTGTACTCATCATAGTGCAAATAAACACTGCACGTTGAACGGAGGCATCTACTACAAGCTCAGATGTGGAATATATCATAGTTCCCTCGGTTCTACTGTGTGTTTTCAGAGGAATACCAATAGATGTTCGTCGTTCCCACGTCAAATCAACCAAAGGAACAGTGTTTTCTGAAGCACACGTTAGAGTCAAAGTATCTGCCACATTAAGTTGTATTGACGATTTGGGTACACTCGTGCATGACGGATACATTGAATCTGGATACGAATGTATCTCTATTTGAATTGAATCCTGAATGTAATCTGTATCAACTAACGAAACCGCTTTACATATATATTCACCATAATCTTCTAATGCCATATCCAGAATTGTCACGAAATAGAGAGCAGACCCATCTTCTGCTGTGCGCAGAGCTAGATAAATACGGTTGTGTATCGAGGATGGCATGTAGCTTTCCCCTATTATTATTGGTTCTAGGCGGCCGCTTACCATTCGTAAAATGTTTACCATGTAATTATCCTTCATATTCCAAATCTGGCACTGAAATGCTAGAATACTACCAGCGCTAACTGGGTTTATCGGTACGGTCATTTGAACTCTCGTGTCTGTGTCTGCCATTTCGGTTAAAGCCGGTAAAAGAAGAAAGAACGAAAATAGAGTTACCATCATAAACATTGTTGCCGCCGTGAGTATGCATGTGATTTACTTAACTGCTGTCTAACGTAATATACATTACGCTTGCGTACGTTATATGCCAAGTCCTTTGTGCTCCAAAAGATTCACAAATTGTACCTTGCTATCCTTCATTCATGATGAATACGTCTACAAATATTGAACGAATTATTTAACGAATTCACGACCACTATTTCCTCTCGTATTATATGTGATGTACAATCACCAACCTCAAACGTTGTTGTATCAGAGTGCGTTAAAATGGCGCCTAATGAGATGCAACCGACATCCTAAGATAATCATCATATTTAATTATGCGGAGAACGTAGTATTAATATTTTATTATAATAAGCATGTTCAACAGAGGGCGATATTGCGTTCCAATACAATCGAATACGGTATATATTGTATTGAGTTATAATTCAAGTATATGTTTGTTATTACATTTTGCAATTTATTATCTACTTCAATAACTGTCATTGACGGTTTTAATATAATAACTCGGGTACTACAAAGATTTTAAATAAATATTGCATACAATATAGCTTAAATATAAAAATTGATTGAAGTATTTCCAAAAATGTAGCATATTTGATGAACTGAATATTTTAAAAATAAACAAGAAGAGTGATCCTTAACATTTGCACGAGCAAGTTGAAAGAGAAATGTTGAACTTTTTAAAGTAATTGAATTAAGATCCAAGCCTAAAGTTAAACCTAGGTTGCCGTATTTTATAAAGAAAAGTTATTCTTTGTTTTGATATATTTTCGTAAACAAAGTAAGAGTTAAATATCAGAGACGAATCACTCATCTTAATGAATAATATTAACTTTCACAAAAGGAATACCCGGTTTTCTTAGTATTACTAGTATAATATGTAAATGGGAGACATTCCAGTGACATATTATCATAAAGCTATTTAGATCAACAAGCTGTCCAAAATTAAAGGATTCTTTATCATAAAAAATATCTTTAAAAAATAAAAATAAAAGACAGTTTTTTAAATATTTTATGGGTCAATCGTGATTAGGCAAACAAACCCTTTTTTTAACCTAATGTTCTCGTTCCGAACAACATAACATTGTCACACACTTTTTAGTCTCAATGACTGAAAACCTCCTTTGGTAGAACAACTCTATTTTCCGTATCATAAAGATCTACAAATGGCATGTAAACCTGTTCGCTATTACTGCGTCTTTGCAAAGAAGACACGTACACTGGTTCAACACCGGACTGTCGGTGAATGTATGTGATAATTTAATATGTTGTAATTGTTAGAACTATTTACACTTTCACCGTGTAATATCTTTTTTAATGTTAGATTCTAGGTGGCCTGTTTTGATGCATGCAATAATCCATATTCCGTGTTGTACGATACATGTGCTTTGAGTATACCGTTAAACTTCATCTATAAGCACCCATTGACTAATAGTTAATAAGCAGAGAATAGATAAAAAGGTATGAGCGCCCTCTTTTGATCTAGAGAAATTAGCACGAATTTGTTTAGTGTATTCGATATTCAATAATATAAAGTTGTATTACTATCTAAATAATTTCATGGACAGACGAATTGCTCAGTTGGTAAAGCGCCCGATAAAGCGTCAACTTCAGTATCACGAGGTTGGTGGATCAATTCTCAACTACACCTTTTGCAATTTCTTTTGAAATCCAAGTGATATAGAAATTAATGCAAACTTGAATGTAAAATTATTACTCAATTATACTTAACTAGCTTTATTGTTATTTTTCAGAAAACAAGCGCATAATTAATTTGATTGTATAAAGTAATGATCTTAATAGTCCAACCTTTTTATAAGCTAAAACACATTTATACTACAAATTAACCACAGCAAAATGTATTCATTGGCTTATTTTAAATGTTTCACACAGTAATCTTAAACGTTTCCTTCATCATGATTTAAGGGCAAATTATGATGATGCATATTAGGTTGGTAGATCAAGTTAAGCAACAAAATTAAAGTAACTATGCAAACCACTATAATCCTGGTCTCACAGGATTATAATTGAATGGCTATTAAATCAATTTATTTTCAATAAGATAGAGGGCCGTCCATTTATACCGACCCATCAATCATACATGTAGTTATAAAACAGTATCTGACATAGCACTCCCGTTTAGATCAATTGGTAAAGCCAGCGCCAACAGTTTGGGCTAGGGCAATTGTGATCGCAGGTTCCAGATGACAATTCCTGGTTCGAATCTCACTTCAATACTTCTTCTTTTGGAAAGGTCATAATTTTCAAATTCTTGACAGTGTTTTATTTTTATCATGAATGAACAAGGAATCTATCTTTTACGTTGGTTTTTTTATATATATATTTTTTAAATGAAACAAAATTTAATCAAACTGGACACGCAAGCCATGGCCAGTCAATAACGTTTTGACTGTTTGCCTGTTGTTCTCATTGATTCGAAACGCGATATTACACGTTTGTGCCATACCTATTCTTGGAGAAACACAAAGCACAAAACAAATAAAACAAAACTGAGTGGAAAATAATAAAAGAAATCACGCGAAGGACTTATTTACGGCACCATCCATCTTTTTAAGTCTGTTTAAGTTTTTCGGAACTATATATAATACACACGTTTGACGGATTGCCTTTAAATTGCACGCCTAATGAACATGTCATAGTTTGAGCAGCTCACGTGGTATTGAAGGTCATGCATTACATTCATGTAAATGGTAGTATAGTGGCCACGTGTTATTGATTTATAACGGATTAGTTTTAGAATTACGAAACTGTGTCTATACATGAAGCTTCATGGTCTATATCACTAAAGAAGTCCTCTGCCCCAAATTCGATAGACATGCTACATGCTTGTATCATGAAGCTAATGCTTGTATCGATCAACTGTGAACATATACATGTACATGTACATGTATGTGTCTCTATAAACTCAATTAGGAATTGTCATCTAGAACCAACAATGGCCAACTACTCACAAAAACCACAACTTAACAAAATACCATAAGTAGCTGAACTGAAAAGCAGTGAATTGTAATCAACGTATTGTCTCATTGTACTCCATCCATGCATGTCTTCACAAAAATACTAAGTCGTTGAGGTTGATTTAAATGTTTGTAGGCCTACTATTTATAAACGATTGTGATAACATTAAAATTAAAATTAAAAATAGTAGAAAGAGAGGAAAAAAAAGAGGGAAAACCCACATTAAAGACGAAGATAGATTCACTATTTATTCATGGTAAAAACAAAGTTAAGAATTTGATATACACCGTAAATATTTTTAATCTTTCCAAAAGAAGAAGTCTCGAAGTGAGATTCGAACCAGGTATTGCCATCTGGAACCTGCGATCACAATTGCCCTAGCCAAACTGTTGGCGCTGGCTTTACCAATTGATCTGAACGGGAGTGCTATGTCAGATACTGTTTTATAACTACATGTATGATTGATGGGTCGGTATAAATGGACGGCCCTCTATCTTATTGAAAATAAATTGATTTAATAGCCATTCAATTATAATCCTGTGAGACCAGGATTATAGTGGTTTGCATAGTTACTTTCATTTTGTTGCTTAACTTGATCTACCAACCTAATATGCATCATCATAATTTGCCCTTAAATCATGATGAAGGAAACGTTTAAGATTACTGTGTGAAACATTTAAAATAAGCCAATGAATACATTTTGCTGTGGTTAATTTGTAGTATAAATGTGTTTTAGCTTATAAAAAGGTTGGACTATTAAGATCATTACTGTATACAATCAAATTAATTATGCGCTTGTTTTTTGAAAAATAACAATAAAGCTAGTATAATTGAGTAATAATTTTACATTCAAGTTTGCATTAATTTCTATATCACTTGGATTTCAAAAGAAATTGCAAAAGGTGTAGTTGAGAATTGATCCACCAACCTCGTGATACTGAAGTTGACGCTTTACCGGGCGCTTTACCAACTGAGCAATTCGTCTGTCCATGAAATTATTTAGATAGTAATACAACTTTATATTATTGAATATCGAATACACTAAACAAATTCGTGCTAATTTCTCTAGATCAAAAGAGGGCGCTCATACCTTTTTATCTATTCTCTGCTTATTAACTATTAGTCAATGGGTGCTTATAGATGAAGTTTAACGGTATTTCATTTTTTTTTTCTTTTTTTTTTTCTTTTTTTTTTCCCCAAGCAAGAGGTGATTTTTTTTATTGACAACATCTCATCACTTCTCTTTACAGCATATACATATTATACATTATTTTACATGTTTATATATATACATAGTGTGTGCACCGCACACGTTTGCAAGTGTACCTGAAAAACACAGTCAAAGCACAGTCAAAGCATGTGTATATTTCATAGTGTTCCATCAGAAAACCTACGCATCTCGAGTCACTTACCGTCAATTTGTCGTCTGAATCGGAATATACTTATGAATCTACTGATACAATTACAAGTTTAAGTGTTGATAGTAGCGATTTTGAGTCAGAAACTTCGACTGAAATTTCAATGCTTATTTTTAATATAGATATTTGCAGTATTCAAAGTGTCCCCCATGAGGAACAAAATGTAAATAAAATATACATCCCATGTTTTTTTTGTTTAAAACGTTGGTGAAACCATTAGTCCTCTATCAAATGCAATTCAGTAACAAGAGTAAAAAATCGCACTTTGGCCACTTTTGATCCGGATTTTATTAATCAATCAATTAATCAATTATAGGGCTGTCACACCTACGGCAATCAGGCCTAGCGCTTGCGTTGCGCTGAAATAAGTATCTCAAAGTATCAAAGCGCCTAGCAAACGCATTAAGGTATCTTAGAACCTATTGAAGACGCAGTGGACACTGATTAGAGCGAGTGAGGGTCCCCATGTAACACGCAAGAAGAACGCGGAAAACTGTTCAAAATTGTCAATTTTTTAAAACAAGGTATCTCTTAATACGCTCCTATCCCGCTTATCACATTTTCACTTACAATCCATTATGTTTCTACTTTAATGTCTCTGGGGCTCTCACTGTGCTTCAACTACGCTGTAAACGTTCTTAGTGCGTCCAAGTCGCTGCCTGCGTTACTAGTACGTTCTCAATACGTTTGCACAACGTTCTCTGTGTGTGCGCGGAGAGTACAGAGCGATTGTACGAAGGTTATTATATAGATTCAAATCATCCCCCGGCCAAGTACAATACCAAACACCTATTAAACTTATTGATCCAAGTGATTGGATTCTGTCACAGAGCAAGATATTATTTGAACTAATGACCCCGTGCTATCGCCTGCTCAGTCTGCTCAAACATACATAACACGACATGGAAAGACTCAAAGGCAAGGCTTCAGCACTCAAGGGCAGCGCTCTGAACAGAACGCCGAACCTCCGCGGTTGTTTTGTGCAGGCACAAAACAAGCGCGGTGCACTGTCGTTCAAGGGCGACCATGGGGACCCTCTTACGTCCCAGCCAGTTCCCACTGCGTCACCGAGGTTTATTTGGAGACCTTGATGCGCTTGGCTTGGCGTTTTGATATTTTTTCAGCGTAATGCAAGCGCCAATTGATCGCAGCAGAGTGTAAAAGGGTTTTGGTGACCTTGATTTAAAAATTGACAATGTCGGACAGTTTTCCGCGCTCTCACTGCGTGTTGATCTTCCAGCGCAGTGCAATCTCAGGCCTGAGCGCCGTAGGTGCGACAGGGCATTTACACACTGAATGATGATTCTCATAAAATAGTTCTCTGCACATACATGTATAATGTTACCAAAACTGCATTTGACATTCCCGAGTAAATTTGCCATAATTTGATAACGACAGCTCCGAAATGGATAGAAACAGTAAAGATTGCTGAACATGAATATCACTATTTTACATCCAATTTTTATATTTTCAAAAAAGAAAGAGTTTCACATGGGACACTTTTTTGACACCCACTGTATATAGGATTATCATATCTAGTCCAGCCTTGAACATACCTTGGCGGTCGTTTCGAGAACAAGCTATTATTTATCACACTGATGATCCCGTGTTGATCCCTACTTTCTGGTTGCTTGAAACGGTGTTTCTAAATAATGTTACAATCAAAAGATCGTCGAATATGTGACTTAGATTGAACTGCCCCTCGTCTCCATTCATGGTGGTGCTTTGCGAGGCAAATATTGTAGGCAAAGAGATAGACAGCATTACGATTCATGGCGGTGCGTTTTTTAATTTTATTTCTATGGCCTCCTTAGAAGGAGGCAAAGATTGTAGGCAAAGAGAGGCACGTACGAATGGTGGGTAACACTGTATACGATTATAGAATAAAAGTATTTACAGTGAATTAACGAAAAAATATTAAAAGACAGCATTGACACTCATTGTTTTGGGGTTGAAATAATTTAGATTTAACATGATATGTGATACTGATGGAGAGATCCGCGATAAATATCAAACCAATCTTAATGGCATATTTGGGATTTGTTCCCTCGTCGTCCTTTATGCTCAAATCAAAGCACGCGTAATTGTTTGTCAGTAACACGGAATTTAAGTTTCGATCAAGTTTCTTGTTCTTAACCACAAGTCAGTTTGCTTGAGTCATATTAGAAAAATGCTAAAATATCTTTTTTAATCGGATCAATAAATATTGCTTCACGTAATTAAATGTCAAATATCTCACAAGAAAACATCAAACCTCGCAAAATTGGTTTCCACGCACGCAACAATAGTATAAAGATAAAACAGTATTGGTCATAGATTAGATCGCTCACATATTGTTTTTATTTCTATTGAATATCAGTACATTGAAAAGTTTAATTTAATTAAAAACGGCGACCTTACATATTGATAATACTTGCATACAATATCAACCGAAAACCCGCTAAAAGTAAAAACTAGCAATAATGAAGGTATGGATTAAATAAAACAATGAACATACAATACATGTACAATTAAATATTACCAGGGGAATCACCACGAGGTAAATCCACTATAGTCTATTTGGCCATCACGAGACAGTGACGTAACTGCGTATTCTACTAATTGCAGCACATAACGCGCGCGCCTACTCGAGGCGCTGGCGTATACACACGAGCGTTGAAAGACGGAAGATACATACGCGTGCGTAAAAGCTGCGCCTGTTAAGTTACGTCACTGTCCAGAGGAAGCCAAATAGAGTATAGTATGCTCCATAATAGTTGATTGTTTATTGTTGATATAGGTTGAATACTGTATACTTGCAGGGTCACCTCATAATGTATAATTGATATCTGATTCATTATGTACCATGTGACCAAATTTGCATCAATCCCTAATTTGAAGAATTTGATAAAAGGAAGTTGTGATTGGGTATATTTATGTATAAAGTACAGTAGCATAACTAGGGTCTTCAATTTGGTTGGGTGGGGGGGGGGGGGGGGGGGGTCATGAGGGGGACAGGCCAGTGATCAGGGTGGGGGGGGGGGGGGGCCACATATACATACGTTTACACTTTACGTCACTTTGTAATACCACCGACGATGTGCAATGTAACATGGGGAAAGCACCTGACTTTCACATCCTTGCATATTAAACGTTATTGATATTATTACATATCTTTACAAACTACAGAGCTCTACAGAGCGGTGTATTTTGCTTAATTAGATATATGTATCCAGCAGAAATGTAATTAACATTATTATTAATGAGCGAGGTCTTAGGGGGGGGGGGGGGGTCTCACACTGCACAATCACGGCTGCGCATCCGTGTTCATACAAAAGAGTATGTTTCACTTCATATTTCACGTCCTCTTTTTAAAATATGCCATTAAAAGGCATAAATACATTAAGTGCAAAAGTAACGAATTTTAAGGTTAGGTTGTATAGTGCGACATTACATGGATATCCAAGCTTATTATCCCGCTCCAGTAAATTATCCTAAACAAATAGGGGTGCGTGTAGAAAGAATAAACAGCCAAATGTCGTCCAGAGTTTAAAGAAACAGCAATCCGCGAGATTAGACAGCTAACCGGAAATTGCTACGACCACGATCAATTA